>PVHX01005230.1:38641-114915 GCA_004024805.1 Geosciurus inauris | reverse complement strand
TGGTGGAGTGCCCCTGAGTTCAATCCCCAGTACCAAAAAAAGTGAAAAAGATAAAGAAATAATATGTAATATGGCTAAAATTTCTTTACTGAAATAAAGCAAAATCACAGTGTGCAAAAATGAAAGGAAACCAGTTTTACATAAAGTAGTGAATATGGCCAGGCGTGGTGGCTCACGCTTGTAATCCTAGCACTTTGGGAGGCTGAGACAGGAGAATCGCGAGTTCAAAGCCAGCCTCAGCAACGGCAAGGTACTAAGCAACTCAGTGAGACCCCGTCTCTACATAAAACACAAAATAGGGCTGGGGATGGGGCTCAGTGGTGGAATGCCCCTGAGTTCAATCCCCAGTACCAAAAAAAAAAAAAAAAAAAAAAAAAGGTAGTGAATATGTGAACAAGATTCTGTTGCTGTAACAATTACTAGGCATATATTCTAGAAAAACATTGTTACAGTCTTTTGTCAATGATACAGGTTAATTCTGGCTCCTAATTTAAATAAAGAGTTTCTAGTTTGCCTTTTTCTCTAAAAAATAAAGTAAGTAAAATAAAGGCATTTTCTAACCTCTGTGTGCCAGTTTAAATGTCATCTCCACAGCCTGGTCTTTCTGATCTTAACTAACATTCCATAATCACTATCTTTTTTTGGAGGGGTGGATACCGGGGATTGAACTCAGGGGCACTCCACCACTGAGCCACATCCCCAGCCCTATTTTGTGTTTTATGTAGAGACAGGGTCTCACTAAGTTGCTTAGCGCCTCGCAGTTGCTGGGGCTGGCTTTGAACTCACGATTCTCCTGGGAGTCTCAGCCTCCCAGAATGGTGGGATTACAGGCATGCACCACCGTGCCAGGCTCCATAATCACTATCTTTTTCTTTTCTTTTTTGCCTCTTTGGGGATTGAACCCAGGGCCTTGCGCATGCTAAGCAAGCATTCTACCACTGGGCTACCTCTCCAGCCATATTTATGACATTTTTTCATGATAAATGAAAACTTTTTTTTGTTTCATAGCAGTTGAAATGATCTTTTTTGTTTTTGTTTTTGTTTTTGTCAGGGGCGGTGGTTGGGGCAGTGGCGGAGAAGGTGATTGTTTCATTCATTTAAATGTTACTTCTACCAGAGCAGGGTTTTTATCTTATGTGTTTGGGTGCTAAGAACAGCAGCTGGGTCATACTGGGGAGTTAATTTTTGTTGAATGAATGACTGGTACTTAGAATATGAAGGAGAGCAAAATAAATATATTTTTTGCAATGCTGGCAATTGAAATCAGAGCTGGGTGCATACTAGGCTCATGCTGTACAACTGAGCCACTTCTCCAGCTCCCTCTTGTCCTTTCTGGATTGAGTTTATTGAGTAGCTTGTAGCTACAGCTACAAAAAAAAAAGTGGAGGAGATGCCAGATGCGGTGGCCCACATCTATAATTCCAGCTACTGAGGAGGCTGAGACAGGAGAATCATAAGTTACCAGCCTTGGTAACTTGGTGAGGCCTTTAGCAATTTAGACCTTGCCTCAAAATAAAAAATAAAAAGTGTTGGGGATGTAGCTCGGTGACAGGTAAAAATGCCCCAGATTCAATCCCCAGTCCAAAAAAAAAAAAAGAAAGAAAGAAAAAGAGGAGATGGGTTGCCTTTATTTATTCAACAAACATTTGTTCAGAGCTTACAAGAAACCATGGGGGTTATAAAGCCAAGTAAAAATGAGACCACTGTTATGCTGTTCTGGGAAGTTTTTCCTGTTACTTTTCTAACATAGTTTGTTTTTTTTAATATTTTTTTAGTTGCAGATGGACACAAATATCTTTATTTATTTTTATGTGGTGCCGAGGATCAAACCCAGTGCCTCACGCATGCAAGGCAAGCGCTCTACCACTGAGCTACAATCCCAGCACCATTCTAACATAGTTTTTTTTTTAAAATATTTTTTTTTAGTTGTAGATGGACACAATGTCTTTATTTTATTGCTTTGTATGTGGTGCTGAGGATCGAACCCAGTGCCTCACGCATGCAAGGCAAGCGCTCTAGCGCTGAGCTACAATCCCAGCCCCTAACATAGTTTTATTGTTGTTTGTACTGGGGATTGAGCTCAGGAGCCCTCTACCATTGAGCTATATTCCCAGCCCTTTTTACTTTATTTTGAGACAGGGTCTCACTAAATGGCTGACATTGGCCTTGAACTTGTGATGCTCCTGCCTCAGCCTTCTGAGTAGCTGAATTGCAGGTGTGCACACCACTGCACCTAGAACCCAACATACTTAGGACATGCTTACTATTGTGTACTTTTTAAAAAATTTTTTTTAGTTGTTGATGGACCTTTATTTTATTCATTTATTTATATGTGGTGCTGAGAATCGAACCCAGTGCCTCACACATGCTAGGCAAGTGCTGTACCACTGAGCCACAACTCCAGCCCCACTATTGTGTACTTATTTGTGTTGATCTTGCCCAACTAGATTATAAGTGTGTGTGTGGGAGGGGTTGCTGTACTGGGAATTGAACCCAGGGCCTCATGCATGCTAGGCAAGTACTCTACCACTGAGCTACAACCACAGCCTAATTCTACTCAGTTTTTTTTTTTTTTTTTTGACTCTAAATTTTCCCTCTCTATAAAGTGTGATTTTCTTTCCTCTACTTTGCAAAGAGATTATAAGAAAAAGGAAAATTTCACTTTTTTGGTAGCCATCCATGGTTTTTTTTTTTTTTTTTTGGTACCAGGGATTGAACTCAGGGGCACTCAACCACTGAGCCACATCCCCAGCCCTGTTTTGTGTTTTATGTAGAGACAGGGTCTCACTGAGTTGCTTAGAGCCTCGCTTTTGCTGAGGCTGGCTTTGAACTTGCGATTCTCCTGTCTCAGCCTCCCAAAATGCTGGGATTACAAGCGTGAGCCACCGCGCCCGGCTGTTTTTTTTTTTTTTTTTTTTTTAAGAAGCGTATATATTCTTTAATTTTGGTGAAAGGAAGGAGGAAACTAATTTGTTTTTTGTCTCTCTTGTTCCATCCATGCATGTTAATATCTGATATTTCATGTAAATCCATGTTGTAGTCTAGAGTTTACACCTTTCCTTTCCACTGAGGTTTTGCGAGTATTACAAAGACTCAAGGGTTCCAAGATGTATTATATTTGCTTTTCTGTTATTTCCTATGTGTTATCAATTTCTCCACATGTACTCTTTTTTTTTTTCCCCTGTGGTACTAGGGATTAAACCTACAGGCATTTTACATCCCCAGTTCTTTATATTTTTTATTTTGAGGCAGGGTCTGCCCAAGTTGCTGAGGCTGACCTCAAACTTGTGATCCTCCTGCTTCAGCCTGTGATTACAGGCTTTCATTACCACATCTGACAAAATTCATCCTTTTTTTTTTTTGGTACCAGTGATTGAACTCAGGGGCACTCGACCACTGAGCCACATCCCCAGCCCTATTTTGTGTTTTATGTAGAGACAGGGTCTCACTGAGTTGCTTAGCACCTCGCCGTTGCTGAGGCTGGCTGTGAACTCCCGGTTCTCCTGTCTCAGCCTCTCAAGGTGCTGGGATTACAGGCGGGCGCCACTGCACCTGGCTAAAAGTCATCCTTTTAAGTGAACAGTTTTTTAAATTTCAGCTGTCACACACCCAATCTTGTGGCCACCACCAAAATCAGAGTAAAGAGCAGCGCCCCACCCCCTCCAAATTCCCTCTTGCTGTCTATTTACTGTCAGTCTTTCCTGCCAACCCCTGGCAACAACTGAACTGCTTCTGTCCCTTTAGTTTTGCTTTTTCCAGAATGGTGTGTCAGTGGAATCATACAGCATGTAGCTTTTAAAAGACGGCTCCTTTCACTTAGCACGCTGCATTTGGGATGCGTGCACGTTGTGCGTCTGTGCCACCTGTTTTCAATGCTGACTACTCTCCCGTGGTAGGGTGCATTGCAGTTTGCTTATCCATCCTGCAGCTGAAGGATATCCGAGTTGTTCCCAGTTCTAGGCAGTTAGGAATAAAGCATTACGACACAGACTTTTGTGTGAACATATCATAAGGCTATATAAATGCCTGGGATTAATGGGTCATCTGATAAGTGTATGTGTAACTTGATATAAAATTGCCGGTTTTTCTTTTCGTTTTTGGTACTGGGAATTGAACCCAGGGGCACAATACCAACTGAGCTGCATCTGCCACCCTTTTTATTTTTTATTTTGAGACAGTCTCACTAGGTTGCAGAGGTTGTCCTTGAACTTGCAACCTTCCTGCCTCAGCCTCCTAAATTGCTAGGATTAGAAGAATGTCCCTCATCACCTGGCCCTATTACCGAACTTTGAGAGGGCTTCAAATATTTATCAGATGTGGAATTCAAAAATATTTTCTAAGCCAGGTGCGGTGGCTCAAGCCTGTAATCCCAGCACTTAGGGAGGCTGAGACAGGAGAATCATGAGTTCAAAGCCAGCCTCAGCAACCGCGAGGCACTAAGCGACTCAGTGAGACCCTGTCTCTACATAAAACACAAAATAGGGCTGGGGATGTGGCTCAGTGGTCGAGTACCCCTGAGTTCAATCCCCAGTACAAAAAACAAAACAAAACAGTAAGTCATGAAACAAGTAGGTCAGTGGTCAAGTAAGTTTAAAACATATTATGTAGTGTCTCTCCTTCTTGGACATCCACCAGGCAAATTAACCTCAGATTTTCTGATTACAGCTGAGGTCTGTACCTGAAGCCTGCAAATTAAACTGACAGAAGATAAATCAATAGGACAGATAAGGAGAATTGCACAGAATTTGTCCACATTTCAGAATACAAGGTCAATTTATATGAATTAACTGTATTCTTTTTTTAAAAAAATTTTATAGTTGTAGATGGACAGCATGCCTTTATTTTTTATTTGTTTATTTTTTATGTGGTGCTAAGGATCGAACCCAGTGCCTCAAACGTTCCCCCTCCCAGAAAAAAAAGGTAATTCTAACTAAAATTTAATAATATTTTTTTGTGGTAATAAAACACAAGTCTCTTAATAACCTAATGTCTTCCCATTCCTCCCCACATGGACTATTTTCCTGATATTCAAGTATGCCAATTATGTTCTTGCTATGGCTTTACATTTACTGTTTCCTTTGCTCAAAAATTTCTCATATTCTCACTCATATTCTTATGTCTGACTCTCTCATTCTGTTCAGGTTTCTGCTGAACCATGACCATTCTGAGATATCATTTTCTTATCAACTGACCTAAGCAAGCACTCTGACACTGAGCTACAGCCCCAGCCCTCACTGTATTATTATATAATAACAATGAATAATTAGAAGGTAATATTTAAAATAGTACCATTTACAGAGTTGAGATATGGCTCAGTGGTAGAGCACTCACCTAGCATGTGCAAGGCTTGGGTTTGATCCCCAGCACTGAGAAAAAAAGTATCATCTAGAATAGAACCAAAATAAACAAATGAACAAACAAAATACTTCCTTAGATATAAATCTAATAATATGTTTCAGAATCTGTGTGTTGAAAACTAAAAACCTTGATAAAAGAAATTTTAAAAAGCCTAAGTAAGCCAGGCGCGGTGGCGCACACCTATAATCCCAGCACTTTGGGAGGCTGAGACAGGAGAATTGCGAGTTCAAAGCCAGCCTCAGCAACGACGAGGCGCTAAGCAACTCAGTGAGACCCTGTCTGTACATAAAACATAAAATAGGCCTGGGGATGTGGGTCAGTGGTGGAGTGCCCCTGAGTTCAATCCCCCGTACCAAAAAAAAAAAGCATAAGTAATTGAGAAATAGACCGTCATGCATTAAAATAATGTTACATTTATTTTTACTTTCTTTCTTTATCTAATTTTTGTGGTGCTGAGGGTGGAACCCACAGTTATATCCCCAGCCCTCATTAGGTATTTTAGATGTCACCTCTGCCTGTACCTATTCTACCTTCCTACAGTTCCTAGGAAAATTATTATTTTCCCACCTCCAAAACCACACCTAGGATAGTTTTCTGAGATAAGCCTTTTTTATATTTTGTTTGGAGACAGGGTCTGGCTAAGTTGCTGAGGCTGGCTTTGAACTTGAGATCCTCCTGCCAATGAGCCTGCCAGTAGGTGGTTATTTAAAATGGTCCTCTCTGTGCTGTTGTAAACATTAAACAAGCTAACAGGGCTGGAATTGTAGCTCAGCGGTATGTCAGGGAAAATCATGTTGTTAATAGCTCATGACATGGGAAAAATTCCCTAATGTTGGGGCTGGGCTTGTAGCTCAGCGGTAGAGCGCTTGCCTTGCATGCGTGAGGCCCTGGGTTCGATCCTCAGCGCCACATACAAAGCAATAAAATAAAGACATTGTGTCCATCTACAAATAAAAAAAAAAAATCTAAAAAAAAAAAACAAGCTAACATACCCTCAGCTCTTACCTAATGTTTGGCATAGTTGAACACTATGTAAATATTAATTATTAAAATCATTGTAACAACTGAGTGTGTAACCTTGAGGAATCACCCTGAGCTCTTTCTCCTCATATAAAATAAGGCTGATGATCATTTATCATGGGATTGTTGTGAGCATTAAATGCACTGCCTGTGATTGACAGATTTATTGTTACAATTTCATTTTAAACAAACCAATAGTTTGTAGATTCAAATTTGAAGTTTAGACCAATTGATCATAATCTTTAGCTCAGCTAGTATTGAGACCACCTTGTAGAGGGCCTGGATCGACTTGGAAGTGAAGCGGAAAGTGGGAAGGACCGATGAAAAGGAGGAGAGAGCCTAGCTGCACAGGAACAGTTCTAATAATTTGGTTGGCAGCAGTTCAGTCTAGGAGTCAACTCATTTTGAATGTTGCCTTGTGCTCTGGAGATTGGTGGCCTTCCTCCCTCCAGTGTTTACAGAGGACATCCAGGGACCTAGCGAAGAGCATAGTCTTTGGAGCCAGGGAACCCTGGGTTTGAATTGTAGCCTTACTACTTATATGCATTCTAAATGACTTAATCTCTCCGTGCCTGTTTCCTCATTAGTAAAGTAGGGCTAATTAGATCCACTTAGGAGTGACGTCTTAGGAGTGGTGCAGTGCCTGGCTGCAGAGCTCCTGCAGGAGCCAGAGGTGCAGTCTATGCTTGCTCTCTTGCTTTCTTTCCTTATCTTCCTATATTGGGGATTGGACCCAGGGGTGCTGTATCACTGAGCTACATACCCAGCCCTTTTTAGTTTTTTATTCTCAGAGTTTCTCTAAATTGCCCAGACTGGCCTTAAACTTGCAATCCTCCTGCCTTGGTCTCCAAAATTGCTGGGATTATAGTCATGAGCCAACTCTCCCAGCTGCTTTTTTCTTAATTATTATTATTATTTTTTTTGGTACTAGGGATCAAACTCAGGGGCACTCCACCACTGAGTCACATCCCCAGCCCTATTTTGTGTTTTATTTAGAGACAGGGTCTCACTGAGTTGCTTAGCACCTCGCTATTGCTGAGGCTGGCTTTGAATTTACGATTTTCCTGTCTCAGCCTCCCTAAGTGCTGGGATTGCAGGCGTGCACCACTGCGCCCAACTTAATAATTTTTTTTTTTAAATACCACGCTGAAGTGTCACTTGTCACTATCCGATATTTTATAGATACTTCTTTGTTTATTTCTTTCTTTTTTTTTTTTTTTTTTTGGTACTGGGGATTGAACTCAGGGGCACTCGACCACTGAGCCACATCCCCAGCCCTATTTTGTGTTTTATGTAGAGACAGGGTCTCACTGAGTTGCTTAGCACCTCGCTTTTCCTGAGGTTGGCTTTGAACTCGCGATTCTCCTGTCTCAGCCTCCCAAAGTGCTAGGATTACAAGCGTGAGCCACCGCGCCCGGCTTATTTATTTCTTTTTTAAAAAATACCTTTATTTTGTATATTTTTGTGTGTTGCTGAGGATTGAACCCAGTGCCTCACAAGTGCGAGCCAAGCACTCTGCCACTGAGCCACAACCCCAGCCCTGGTTATTTCTTTGTCTACCAGCTAATGCAAGCTCAATGAGATCACAGTTTGGTCACTTAGTTTTGGTCACTGTTGTGTTCCAGTGTCTCCTGCACCTAGACTACCATTGGTACATAGTAGGCACTCAGTAAGTATTTGGAGTGAACAACTGAATACTAGCTATACGTTTTCTCTCAAACCTTTTTCAAGTCTCCCACCCACTCCTGCCGGGGTTTGAACTCAGGAGTGCTTTACCACTGAGCCACATCCCAGCCCTTTTTATTTTTTATTTTGAGATGGGGTCTCGCTAAGTTCCTTAGGGCCTCACTAAGTTGCTGAGGCTGGCCTCAAATTTGTGATCTTCCTGCCTCAGTTTCCCATGCTGCTGGGATTATAGGTGTGCACCGCTGCACCCAGGTGTGTCACTCTGTAGTAGAGTAACTAGTAGTCTAAATTGGGACAAAATTCCCCACAGAGATGGGTTAGGCCTCAAGTATCATCCCTGTGTCACCATCTGATGTGACAGTGTATGCATATGCCCCCGGATCCAGCAAGAGCTTATTGAGTGTACACTGAAAGCTTTCCCAATGCTTTCTGGGCACGCAGCACCTGAGACAAGCAGGTGTTTGGCAACTAATGAAATACCTTTTCTTCAGTGATGGTTCTAAATTTTGTAGTTTTTTCTGGTGACTCAGCAACCATATATTTTGAGCTGTAGTCCTGTGCTTGCCATAGAAGTGCTTTGGGAATCCCTGCTCCATCGCCTCAGTTGGCAGCTCCTGTGCAGGGATGTTGGTAACCCTAAGGTGAAGGGTCTGAGATTCCACTTTCATTTCAAGAAATGAGTTTTACTTTCTTCCCATGCTTTTTCTTTTTCTTTTATTAATTAGGAAAAAAAAGATCTTTACATAAGTGAGGAGCATTATTCGCTACTGGAAAAAGTTCTGGACTTGAAGATAGAACACCCAGGTGATAGTTGGTTTTTATTTTTGGAGGCTGGGTGACCTTCTCTTGTTACAACCTATTCTTTTTTTTTTGTACCAGGGATTGAACTCAGGGGCACTTGACCACTGAGCCACATCTCCAGCCCCATTTTGTATTTTATTTAAAGACAAGGTCTTAGCGGCTTGAGTTGCTTAGCAGCTTGCTGTTGCCTAGGCTGGCTTTGAACTCAGGTCCTCCTGTCTCAGCCTCCCCAGTCACTGAGATTACAGGCGAGCGATACCCTGCCTGGCCCAGACAACCTATTTTCAAATAAGAAATTCTAGTCAAAGTATCACAAAATTATTTTAAATCATATACGAAAAGTTGCTTCGAAAACAATAAAGAGCCCATATAAGGGCTTACTATTGTACAGATGTAATTATAGAGCTCATTTTATCTACTCAGGGTATTAAATAAATCATAGAAGAGTCAAGGAAATGGATCACTTGCACTTATGAAAGACATGTGTCTAATGGCTGCCCCCACTCTGGTGCACCTTGAGAAGGTTTGTGAGGTTAGCAAGAAGCAGTTTGCTTCTGATGGACACTGATCTGTCTTACCCCATGTACCTGTGGCTCAAATTGCTTAAAGTACTACTTTTTGTTTCTTGCATGCCAATGATATTTGACTTTAACAACTGGTTTAAGAGCTGACCTTGTAGTAAGTGAATGAGATATTAAGTATTTGTCAAACATACTAGAAAACCCTTTTTTATTCTTGAGAAGAAGACAAGTTAGAGAAAGACAGAGAAAAGTAGAGGAAAACAAACAATTTTTAAAAAGCCATTGGAGCCTAGATGTTAAGGTACTGGTTCAATCAGAGTCTCCAGCAGTCACTCCTTCTTTAGTGGGAGATGTCAGAGAACTTTAGCGCCATGGAGCATGGCTAGTTTCCATCCCAGCAGGCCTTGGAGGGGCCCTGGAACAGGAGGTTTTTTGGTTTTTTGTTTTGTTTTATTTTGTTTTTGGTATGGGGAGATTGAACTCAGGGGCACTCAGCCACTAAGCCATATCCCCAGCCCTATTTTGTATTTTATTTAGAGACAGGGTCTCACTGAGTTGCTTAGCGCCTCATTTTTGCTGAGGCTGGCTTTGAACTTGCCATCCTCCTGCCTCAGCCTCCTGGAGCCGCTGGGATTGCAGGCCTCAGGGGCTTTTATTTATTCGACCACTGTGAAGACTGTGGTAGATGAGCAGACCTGGTGCAGAAGGGCAGGGGTAACAGTGGGAACTTGCCCTGCCTGCCCTGCCTTGACATTGCAGGTGATGTTGGGGCCCCAGGGGAGTCAGGGAGGCCTGGAGGGTGAGGAGTTCCTTTTGGCTGGAGCTGGGGGAGGGAGCTGTCAGAGAGAAGCTGGAGAGCTGCTTTCTTTTTTTAAAAAAAATTTTTATAGATGTTGATAGACCTTTATTTTATTCATTTTTTAATATGTGGTGCTGGGAATTGAACCCAGTGCCTCACGTAAGCTAGGCAAGTGCTCTGCGACTGAATCACAACTCCAGCCTCTTCTTTTCTCTTTTTTTCTATTTTTGGTACAAGAGATTGAACCCAGGGGCACTTAACCACTGAACCATGCCTGGCTCAGCCCTTTTATTTATTTTTATTTTTATTTCTGGTACCAGGGGCACTTGAGCACTGAGCCACACCCCCAGCTCTATTTTGTGTTTTATGTAGAGACAGGGTCTCACTGAATTGCTTAGCACCTCACCATTGCTGAGACTGGCTTTGAACTCGCAATTCTCCTGTCTCAGCCTCCCCAAGTGCTGGGATTATAGGCGTGCACCGCCGCGACCGATTTCAGCCCTTTTAAAAAGATTTTATTTTATTTATTTATTTATTGGGTACTGGGGATTGAACTCAGGGGCACTTGACCACTGAGTCACATCCCCAGCCCTATTTTGTGTTTTATGTAGAGATAGGGTCTCACTGAGTTGCTTAGCGCCTCGCCATTGCTGAGGCTGGCTTTGAACTCGCGATTCTCCTATCTCAGCCTCCCTAAGTGCTGGGATTACAGGCTTGAGCCACTGCGCCCGGCTTAAAAACATTTTATTTAGAGACAGGGTCTTGTTAAGTTGCTTAGGAACTCACTAGGTTGTTGAGGCTGGCTTTGAACTCGTGATCCTCCTGCCTCAGCCTCCTGTGCTCCTGGGATTACAGGCCACTAGCCCTAGGGTCTTTCATCTTTGGTCAGGAGCCAGAGGATCCATTGAGGGTGTGAAGTCAGGGAGAGACAAGGTTGGAGTCCAATTTAGCAAGCTCCCTGGTTGCTGTGTGGAGATGGAACAGGAGGCAGCGAGGTAGGCAGCTGTGGTGGGCCCATGCTGGGGTTATGGTGGCCAGAATGCTGACTTGTGTCAGCGACAGAGCAGTAGGACACAGGACAGGGAGAAAGAGGTAGGCTGGAAGGAGTCTTAGGTTGTTGGAAGGTCATGGCGATTGGATCTGAAGGATGAGGGAAGGAGGGGCAGTTGGGGAAGAGTCCTAGTTTTCTGGCTCCAGCAGCCAGTCTGAAGGTCATGCCATTCACTAAGGGATGAAGGGCAGAAGAAGAAACAGGACTGGGGGGAGATCAGCTTCTATAGGCCTCTGTACTGTCTGTGGGAAGATGGTAAGAGGGCTGGACAGAGGAATCATCTGACCCTGAAAATGTGAGGGGAGGTCAGTCAAGGGGAAGGTGGAGAGTGAGGAGAAAAGAGAGGGACACTGACATTGACCAGATGGGCCCAGCAGGAACAGGCAGCAGGTTTGGGAATATGAGCAGGGAGGCGGATCTAACTGGGCAATGTCTGTGATTTTGTGACTCAGGCCCCTCTGATTAACTCAGGGACCTTGGTCTAGCAGAGAGACTTCAGGAGGACTGTGCTCTCCAGGTTGGGAGGCCAGGCAGCTGAAAATGTTTCAGGAATTTTCCTCTCCTGGTGCTTCCTGTTGTTTGTGATTTTGTTTTTATTTTTTGCAGTGCTGAAGATTGAACCCAAGGCCTTGTGCACACCAGGCAAGTGCTCTACTAATTGAGCAACATCCCCAGCCCACTTCCTTGTGTCTTTTTTTTTTTTTTTAATATTTTTTTTAGTTGTAGATGGACACAAATATCTTTATTTATTTTTACATGGTGCTGAGAATCGAATCCAGTGCCTCACGCATGCAAGGCAAGTGCTCTACCACTGAGCTACAATCTCAGCCCTTTTTTTTAAAAAAAATATTTATTTTTTAGTTGTAGGTGGACACAATATCTTTATTTTATTTTTTTTTATGTGGTGCTGAGGATCGAACCCAGTGCCTCCCGCGTGCTAGGCGAGCATGCTACCACTGCGCCATAATCCCAGCCCCTCAGCCCTTTTTTAAAATTTTTTTTTTAGTTGTTGATGGACACCATGTCTTTATTTTATTGCTTTGTATGTGGTGCTGAGGATCGAACCCAGGGCCTCACGCATGCAAGGCAAGCGCTCTACCGCTAAGCTACAATCCCAGCTCCGCCCCCCCTCAGCCCTTTTTAAAAATATTTTTGTAGTTGTAAATGGACAGTGTGCCTTTATTTCATTTGTTTATTTTTATGTGGTGCTGAGGATTGAACCCAGTGCCTCACACATGCTAGGCAAGCTCTCTGCCACTAAGCTACAATCCCAGCCCTTCCTTGTATCTTAAAGTAACCTAGGTATGCTTTACCACTGAGCTACATCCCCAGCCCTTTTTATTTTTTATTTAAAAAAATTTTTGGTACCAAGGATTAAATCAGAGATGCTTAACCATTAGCCACATCCCCAGTCGTTTTAAAAAAAATTTTTTTTTGGTACTGAATATTGAACTCGGGGCACTCGACCACTGAGCCACATCTCCAGCCCTATTTTGTGTTTTTAGGTAGAGACATGGTCTCACTGAGTTGCTTAGCGCCTCGCCATTGCTGAGGCTGGCTTTGAACTCACGATTCTCCTGTCTCAGCCTCCCAAAGTGCTGGGATTACAGGCATGTGCCACTGCACCTGGCAAAATTTTTTATTTTGAGACAGGTGCGTACTAAGTTCCTTAGGGCCTTGCTAAGTTGCTGGGGCTGGTCTCAAACTTGCAGTCCTCCTGCCTCAGCCTTCCCAGTCTCTGGGATTACAGGCATGTGCCACCATGCCTGGCTGCTCATGATCATTTGGAGAAGGAAATGCAGAAATGTTACATTTGGTCATAATGCAGAACTATGAGGATTTGGGTTTTATGCTGGGTTCAGATGGCATCAAATTGTGGAATCTTGGCTCTGGAAGGAATCTCACAAGCCTGCACTCTGGACTTTCACTCAGAGCAGGAAGTCTAGCTGTGGCAGGTTTTTTTCTTCTGTGGCTTCTGGGGACAGACAGCATTATTCTCATGTTTCACACAATCATAGATTCATAAGGACAAGTCTAAGCCACAAGAAGAACTGCAATAGTGGGGCACAAGGCTGCTTCTATTGTGCTTAGATGCACCTAGGATTTTCTAGTTGATTCTAATCCAGCTGCAGATTTGATCCTCTTTGAGTGGCAGGAGGAAAAAAGCTGCTTCAGTTTAGCAGCCCAGGGGGCAAAAAGGAAGAATTTGTAGGTTTGGGAGGGACCTGGTAAAGCTAGGACTGTTGATCTCTTTGCTCAGTTTCTTCTGAGTTTGGTGTGGCCCAGGGGGCATTCTGGTCTCTGGACACATTGTGTTGCTTGTGCTAGTTGCTAGGGATTTGAGGAAGATAAAACATGGGAGCTGAGCAAAAACCTCCTTCCACACTGTGTAGCTTTGTGTTATGGATTTAACAATAGGCTACCGTGAGGCACACCTCTTCAAAATTCCTCAGCCTGCAGACTCATTGTGCTGGGGAATGTGTGTTGCTTTACTTTATGATTTTCAGAGGAGGCAGCCCTGTGGCTCTGAATTTCCCAGTTAGCTTTCTCTTAGAGAATCTTAGGGTGGATTACCTGCTGGAAAAGCTTTTTTAGTACTACAGATTGAACCCAGGGATGCTTAACCACTGAGTCATATCTCCCAGCACCCCCTTTAAAATTTTTTTAGGGGGCTGGGATTGTGGCTCAGCGGTAGAGCGTTTGCCTCGCATGCGTGAGGCCCTGGGTTTAATCCTCAGCACCACATACAAAGCAATAAAATAAAGACATTGTGTCCATCTACAACTAAGAAAAAATTTAAAAAAAAATTTTTTTTAGATGTTGATGGACTTTTATTTTATTCATTTATTTATATGTGGTGCTGAGATTCGAACCCAGTGCCTCACACATGCTATGTAAGTGCTCTACCACTGAGCCACAACCCCAGCACCCCCCCAGCCCTTTTTTATATTTAATTTGAGACAGGGTCTTGCTATGTTGCTTAGCACCTTGCTAAGTTGCTGAGGGCGGCTTTGAACTCATGATCCTCTTGCCTCAGCCTCCTGAGCCACTGGGTTACAGGCGTGCAACACCATGCCTCCTGGCTGGGAAAGCATCTGAAATAACTTCCCTAATGACTTCCTCCCCTTAGTTTTCTCTTTATGGAATTCCCATTACTCAGATGTGGAACCTCATGGATTGGTCTTCTAATTTTTAAATCTTTTATCCATTTGGCCTTTTGCTGTGTTTTCTGGGAGAGTTCCTCAACTTTACCTTCCTGTCCATCTATCATTTTTCATTTGTTGTTATAGTCTTTAAAAATTCCCAGTAGTTTTTCATTCCCACCCCTAGAACCAGTGATTAAAACCTAGGGGTTCTTGGGGCTGAGGTTGTGGCTCAGTGGTAGAGCACTTGCCTCGCATGTGGGAGGCACTGGGTTCGATCCTCAGCACCACATATAAACAAATGAATAAATAAAGGTCAATCAACAACTAAAAAAAAAAAAAACCTAGGGGTTCTTGACCACTGAGCCACATCCCTAGTTCTTTTTATTTTGTGATAGGATCTCACTAAATTGCAGAGGCTGGCCTTGAACTTGGGATACTTCTGCCTCAGCCTCCAGAGTAGCTGGGATTATAGGGGAGTGCCACTGTGCTCGGCTCCCATAACCCCTAATTCTTTATTTATTTATTTATTTATTTTTAATTTTTAAAAAATTTTTTTTAGTTGTTGATGGATCTTTATCTTATTCATTTATTGTTTATATGTGGTGCTGAGGCTCGAACCCAGTGCTTCACGCGTGCTAGGCAAGCGCGCTACCACTGAGCTACAGCCCCAGCCCCCTAATTCTTATTTCATGGATATATCTTCTTTTATGTCTTTCTCTTAAATACCCACACCCTTAAAAAATCTCCGCATAGGGGCTGGGATTGTAGCTCAGCGGTAGAGCGCTTGCCTCGCATGCGGGAGGCCCTGGGTTCGATCCTCAGTACCACGTATAAATAAATAAATAAATAAAACATGTCTATACAAAAATTAAAAAAAAAAAAAAAAATCTCCGCATAGTCTCAGTTGCCTCCAGGTTTTTTATGGTTGTTTTGTTTAGTCCTATTTTCTGTGTAGGAATTTTTGTCAGATGTGTAGCAAACTGTGCTTGTTTTTTTAAGAGTTGGTGATTAAGAGCTGGAGACCTCGAAGCTGATGGGAGCACCCAACTTGTGAGTGAGCTTGGTCTAACAGGACCATTTGTTGAGGGCTCCCCAATGTCAGTATCTTTAGATTTTTCTTCTTGGGCTCCAATTCCCTAAGAAGTTTCCTTGTCTCCCACCTGGGAGCTACCAGTCTGGCTGCCAGAATTCTGGAAATTGAGTGAGTGAAAAGGGTTGATGGTGGGAAAGGTGGTTCTTGACCAGCCGTGTACCTCGATCACTTCTGTTTTTAGTCTTAGATCCACACTGATTGTGTCTTGAGTTCCCTATGCCAGAGGTAAGCCCCAGTGTCCAGCCGTGTTGACAGAAGGGCAGTCACCCAGTGATGGCCATCTGTGGAAGGGTCTAGAATGGCATTGCTACTGACCACCAGCATGCTTATGTCCTTCCCATTCCTTTCGGTTCCAGAGGCACCTGGTATCACCAGTCCCTGTGACTTGTGAGGCTTCTGCTGTGTATATTTGGTTGTTTTCACGGTTCTCCATAGCTGGATTCAGATTCCCTGATGCTGGATTAGGCTTTCATGGGCCTGTTACCACACATCTATTATGGAAAACAAGACCACAGATTCAGAATCTAAAAATAAGACTTTATCATTTATAAGAACTGCATTCCAGGAAGGAAGGAGGGGAGTGGCCACCAGCCAAAGGTGGGAGACCACCACACCCTAGGTTCCTAATGCTGCAGATGAGTGGCTTAGCAGATGAGACCACTGGGGTGCAAGGGAGGAAACAGTCTCTGAACCTGCTAGGGATGACTGGGCAGCAAACAAATGCCTGACCAAAGAGAGACAGAAAGTTAAAAACAAATCTCTGGGATACCCCAGATTCAGGAGTTTCATACTAGCTAGCTCCTCAGCTCACTCCATAGCCAGGGATCAAATGGAGCCAGAGGCTGCTTCTTAATGATTGGGCTCGTCATACTCATACCCTCCCGGACCCCGGTGTGCTCCCTCAACAGGGACATGGCTTTCAGCTAAGTTATACAGAGTGGAAAGCAGACTTCCCCATCAGTCTCTTCCACCCACCCGTCCCCCAGCTGAGGGCAGGCAACGAGCGAAGACTATTCTGGGCACAGAGACTTCGCCTATGTTCTGGCAGAATAGTCATATGCACAGGTGCACAGGGAGGGGTGTCAAAGTCTGCCTCCTGCCTGAGAGAACTGCCTCGTCTAGGTGATTTTCAGCAGAAGAGACAAAAATCTACGTGGGAGATTTGTAAAACTTCTATAGGGAAAAGAGAAGCATTGCAAAGGCTCGGGAAGAACTCACTCTGGAAAATGAGCCATAAGAGCTAACAATTCTGAGCACTCTCAAACAGACGCCGTGAACCAAGAGCCTCAATGAGAGGCAATGTGTAGTGACAGAATGAGATGGCAGTGGGCTAGCTGGGTCAAGGAAATAGACAATAGAAATACCAGTACTGCAGAACCAAGAAACCTGTTTTAAATCATAAGCAGCAGAATGGTTCTCTATCATGTCAGGAACACTGGCTTGAGAAAGTCGCTGCCTGCATATTCAGTGAGTGTCCGCCCAGGCCTTTCTCTTCTCAGAGCTCCACCTTCTTCCTGCTTAATCCTGGGACCAAACCCCAGCAGGATGTTTTCTTTTCCTGGTTTCTTATTGTAACCTATTCTGTGGATTTGGAAGAGGAAGTAGCCCTCCTTAAACTGGAGGGGTGTGTTTGTGTGTGTGTGTAGGGGACACTTCCTGCCTTCTGGAAGCTTCCTTGAGGCTTTTGTCTTACGCTATTCTGACACCCATCAAATGACTATTGAAGGTTCCAAAGGGGGCTTGAACTGTGGCATTTTCATGCTTCATGGGACTGAATATTTTCTAATAGCTCAGATCCATAGACCTAAAACACTTTCAATGTTAGAGCAGAACAGATTACTTTGGTCAGAATCCTGGACTTGAAAATAAGATGATTCCCATCACCATGGTCATGGACAAGTCTCTTATCTCTCTTGGGCTCAGTTTCCTTTCAGCTAGACTGGGGTCTCTTAGCCGTGGCATTATTGATATTTGGGGCCAGATGAGCCTGCAGGATGTTTAGTAGCATCCTGGCTTCAGCATATTAGATGCCATAGTATCTTCCAGCTGTGCCAGTCAAAAATGACTTAGGGCTGAGTGTCACCTGGGGGCATTTTCACTCCCTGTTGAAAACAAAGGGCTCCTACATCTGCTCTGGTTTTCTGGGATTACATGAAGCACTGCATTTTTTCTTTCTGTCTTCAAAGTGTGTTTTCCTTAACCCTTTGGTCCTTGGGAAACTTCATCCATGATGAGTGTAGTTTGGAGCCATTAGATGCAACATCTACCAGTTTAAGATGCCTGCCTTACCTTGGGTTCCTGCCACGCTTGAGATGCGTGTGTACCAGGTTCTATAGCTCATGGAGGAATTGCTGCAGTTATGGAGCCTGTTTGGAGGAATGCAGGCTGTTTGCAGAGAACTCTACAGGCTGTTAGGTGGGACATCAGCAGAGGTGGTCAACTGCTGTTGGTAATGTAAAAGGCGGTCTTTTTTTTTCCCCTTCTTTTTTTGGTACTGGGGTTTGAGCCTGGAGATGCTGTACTACTGAACTATATCCTCAGCCTTTTTTTATTTTGAGACAAGGTTTGGCTAAGTTGCTTAAGGTCTCTTAAGTTGCCCAAACTGGCCTTGAACTTGTGATTCTCCTGTCTCAGTCTCCAGAGCACTAGGATTACAGACATATGCTACCACACATGGCTGTTTTATTGATTTTATTTTATTTTATTTGTGCTGGGGATTGAACCCAGCACCTCATGCATGCTAAGCACATTCTATTACTTAGCTACACCCCAGCCCCAGCTCTCCTTTAGAGCTAAGAGAGCAGACCAGTAGGTACCTCAAAAGGATGAGAGGAATTCCTGTTTCCCATCTCCATTGTACCCAGTTTGAGATTTCCTTTTTACTAATCAAAGTTTCAAGGTCCATGAAGCTTTGCTTAGTGGTTTTCTAGCTTTTTTTTTTTTTGGTGATGGTGCTGGGGATTGAACCCAGGGCTTTGTGCATATTAGGTAAACACTCTACCAACTGAGCTATATCCCCAGCCCAGATTTTCTAGCTTCTTAACCTTTTGGTTCTCAACCTTATGAAAAGGGAAAAATAGATAAAAGATGAAGACCTTCCTTGGAAGAATAAGTAAGGTCATTTCTGTAACTCTCTACCCAGCATCTTTGTGGGTCTGAGGTTAGGATTTTGTTTCTCAGAAGTCAGGCATTTACCATCATGCACTCTCATGTTGGCAGCAGCCCAATCTCTGGATGTCATAACCTTGAACATTTGAATCTTATGCAATCTCTGGGTGTGCTCCCCAGGGCAACCGGAATCAAGCCATTGTGAAACATCTCTACACGTTTTAAAGCTTGTGACAACTCCCAACCTTCAGGCCCTCTCCTTTTCTTCCACTCTCTACCACCCAAAAATCAAACTAAAGTTTCTCAGATTATAACTGAGCTAAGCAATGTTCACTTAGCAGCTGGAGAAGTGGTACTCTGTTCTTGCCCTGTGGCTGACAATTTGTGATCTCTCTTATGTTTGCAAACCATGATTTAGATACAAATAGTAAATTATAGTTTTAGATAACTGATATTTTATAGGGATAAGCCTGGGTACCTGTCTTCAGATGAATAGTTTCATATTAACCAAAACTGCTTTTTGTTATGTGATTTTTTTAAAAAGCATTATTTTTAATCATATCCAGTTTTATTAAACATACTTTACTTAAACAGCATTTTAAGCAAGACATGGGCAGATCACCATATATATATACATAGCAATATAAAGCCACTTTACAGTGTCCCCTTCTGGGAACTACCAAAAAAAAGAAGTCCCCCCAAACTCAGTAATGTTAAAAGCATTGGTTTTAATGCCTTTTTTTATTTAGTTAGTTTTACGTGGTGCTGAGGATCAAACCCAGTGCCTCACATGTACTAGGCAAGCGCTCTACCACTAAGCTACAACCCCAGACCTGTTATGTGATTTTGAAGTTTTTAATCTAAAATTTTCTAATTTTAGAAACTATTTTTCTAAACAGTATATTGAGATATAATTCGCATTTCATGATATTCTTCTGTTTAATGTGTACAATTTAATGGCTTTAGGATATTCATGGAATGTTATATCCATATCATCACAATTTTTAGAATACTTTGGTTTCCTCAAGAAAGAAACACTATATTTCTTGGATGTCATCCCTAATCCTCCCCACCTCCTCCCCTACTACTAATCTACTTCCTATCTCTATGGATCTGCCTATTCTGCACATTTCCTATAAATGAAATCATATACTACATACTCCTTTGTGACTCAGTTCCCTAACTTAGCATTAAAGGTTTATCCATGTTATAACATGTAATTCATTCCTTTTTATGACTGAATAATATTCCCTTATATGGATATACTATATTTATTTATCCATTCATCAGTTAATGGACAGTTGGGTTGTTCGCATTTTTTTGGCTGTTATGTACATGGCTGCTGTGAACTTTCAAGTACAAGTGTTTGTGTAGATGTATCTTTTAATTTCATTTGGATATGTACCTAGAAATTGCTGAATCAGGTGGTAACTGTTTAGCCATCTGAGGAACTGCCGGACTGTTTTCCATAGCAGCTGTACTCGTTCACATCTCTGCCAGCAGTGCCTGAGCATCCTAATGATTTTTTGTGATGTCTTGTTTCCCCTACCTGGACTGTAAATTCTTTGAGGTAAATAAATTGATTTATATAGTTTTTAAATTCTCCGTGTACATTTTGTTGCAATTGCTAGACACCTCACTTCTCTGAGCCTCAGTGTCTACTGAGCAGAATGAGGGTGGTTATTATGCTCAATCTCCGAAGATTATTGTGAACTTTAAAGAAAATGATATTTAAAAGCATGTGAGGAAATTTCTCCCATCTAGTAAACCTTCAGTAATTGTTAGATGTTACTATTATTCTGAGCATTTTTTTCTCATTGACATTGAATTTTTAAAAAATAAGAATTTTGAGGGCTGGGATTGTAGCTCAGTGGTAGAGCGCTTACCTCGCATGCGTGAGGCCCTGGGTTCGATCCTCAGCACCACATACAAAGCAATAAAATAAAGATATTGTGTCCATCTACAACTAAAAAAATACTTAAAAAAAAAGAATTTTGAAAAGCATTTTGGATGATTGTGATATCTTAATCAGATAGTGGTTAAAAAACTTAGCGAATGGGGGTGAGGATGTAGATCAGGGTAAGATCATATGCTTAGCATGCATGAGGACCTGGGTTTGTTTCCCAGCACCAAAAACCAAAACAAAAGCAAAACAGAGCCAACAAACAAACAAAACAAAACAAAACCCCACCAAATTAGTATGGAGAAGTTCTAAGATGGCAGACATTTTCTATCTGAGCATCCGTATCCATCTATACCTTTACACAGTCCCACGCTCCTCACTGCATTTGCAGTGAGGGAAGAGTTTGTCCAAGTCTATCTGGTTTATGAACTTGTACTGGCCAGATTAGCCATTGTGTGCCTGTCATGTTCCTCAAACATAAAGAGGTGTTTCTCCCCAGCTGTGCCCGTGGAAGGCCTCTGAGGCCTTTTTGAACTGTGACCCGCCTTCTGAGCCACCCTCCTTGAACTGTGGGCTCATGGAGGGCGGGGGAGGGGGGTTAGTGGCCTTGGAGGGACCTGGGTGAATCACCATCCTGCATCCTGGGCAGATCTGCTCCTTTTATGCTCGGAAGGCTCTGCTCAGCCATGTCCCCCAGAGCAACCATCCATTCTGCAGGCATTTGCCAGATCAGCATCGGATGTGAGATGCCAGAGATGGGGTGGGGGCCAGGGTGCTGGGAGGGCAGGGAGTGGTCATGTTTGAAGATGAGTAAATGGGCTTAGTGTTCAAGGAGCAGAATACAGCCAGTGGCCAGTGGTAGTCTTCAAGGGTATTTACTGCTTTACAGACTGATGGAGACTCTGGGGCCATCAGTCCTCTGCACTCACCTGCCCACTGCTAAATGTCAAAGACTTGCCTTCTCTCTCTATTCCTTGACTGAAGCAGAATCAGAGTCCTCGAATCTGAGTCGTAGACTCTCTTCCTATTCCTGGAAAACTCTGCCCTCCTGATCCTCAAGGGTTGGTTCCTTATTACCTCCTCAGAAGACCTTCTCCCAAACCTTCATCCCACTCTAGTGATTAAACTTTTAAATTTCCTTGAGCACTGATAACTGTCTGAGGTGATTTTTATTCATACCTTTGTGATAGTTGGCTGTCCCTCCCCTGTGTGCCCAAGTAGGGAGCACCTCAAGATGGGCATTCTGTCCAGCTTGGCCATCATGGGCTCTCCAACATCTGGAAGGGCATCTGGCACACTGAAGGTGTTCAGTAACTATTGTCGAGAGGATGAAAAAAAATTGTGTGCAGAGGACTCGGTGTGTAACTCAAAGGTAGAGCCTTTGTCTAGCATGCACAAGGCCTGGGCCAGACCCCTAGTACCACATCCTACACAGAAATATTGCACGCAGAGAAACAAACTAGAAAATAGGAGACATATATTATAAACTCCATGGAGAAGGAATAAGAAATTGGAACTCACTGGATCCTTCCTTGTTAGAAGGTCAAAGCAGCCTTTTATATAGATGGTAACAGTGCTGGCAACAGCCAAGTGTTAGGACTATTATAGGCACCAAGCAAAGTGCTTTCCACGCTTATTTGATTCTCGCTATAGCCTTGTAAGACGTGTGGTCATTCCCACTTTACAGTTGGGGAAACTGTGATCCATATTTCCTAACTTACCAAAGGCACAGCTAGTAAGTGGAGGAGCAGGGGTTTGAACCTTAACTATCAGGCTGCAAACCCATGTGAATCAGTTGGCTTTACTGTGTCAAGGTGACTAGAGCAGTAGAGCAGAGAAGATGCCTGGGTTGGGTTTCGGCGTCTATTTCATGCTCATCCAGAGAGACAGGGTGTGTAGTGGGAAGAGCATTGGGAAGGGGGTCCAAAGAGCTGTCCCTTCCTACTCTGGAGTGACCAGTTAGTGCCTTGCCCACTCCAGATGGCTGTGTCCTGCAGGGAGTGGCTCATTCCCCACAGGCCAGAGAGCCTGTTCTGATATGATCTTTAAGGTTTTTCTCAAAACAACAGTTCTTTTTGTTGTTGTTGTTTTCTTTTGCAGTCCTGGATAAGG
This sequence comes from Geosciurus inauris, assembly GCA_004024805.1. Lineage (NCBI taxonomy): Eukaryota > Metazoa > Chordata > Mammalia > Rodentia > Sciuridae > Geosciurus > Geosciurus inauris. The sequence continues at coordinate 92,317 of PVHX01005230.1, read as the reverse complement.
AAGCCAGGGCCTCCATTGGCAAATCAAGTGCTCTCCCGCTGGGCCCCACTGTAACAATTCTTAATGCTCCACAAGAGGTAGAAACATTGAAAGTTACTTCACCTCCCCAGGTCACAAGATGAAATCTGCCTCGCAGATCAACAAATTTGGCTAACCCCCTATGTTAGTATTTAAGCTCACAATAGAGTCGAGGCAAAATTGACTGAAATAAATCAGCAGGCCTCCAAGTAGAGGCTATTTCTCTTCTGAATATGTTTGAAAAGGTTTGTGTGCCTTACTGTATGCCCATATTGTGAATATTATGTGGTTTAAAATGTGGAGCCGGGCGCGGTAGCTCAAGCCTGTAATCCCAGCACTTAGGGAGGCTGAGACAGGAGAATCGCGAGTTCAAAGCCAGCCTCAGCAACGGCGAGGTGCTAAGCAACTCAGTGAGACCCTGTCTCTACATAAAACACAGAATAGGGCTGGGGATGTGGCTCTGTGGTCGAGTACCCCTGAGTTCAATCCCTGGTACCAAAAAAAAAAAAAAATGTGGTGGGGGGGCTGGGCTGTGGTTCAGCGGCAGAGCACTTGCCTCGCACGTGTGAGGCACTGGGTTTGATCCTCAGCACCACATAAAAATAAGTAAACAAAATAAAGACACTGTGTCCATGTGTAACTAAAAAATATTAAAAAAAAAAAAAACCGCATGTGATAGGGCTGTAGGAAATGATGCAGGAGGATGTCTGCACTATATTGAGTGGGGAGCAACTACAGAACAGTGTGTCTGCTGTCCCAGCCAGGGAGCCCTGAGCGTGCGTGCACACCCTCCCACCCGTGTGGGTACACAGAAGAGGCTCTGCACGGTGCACCCGGGGTGGCTAGTGGTGGTGTTCCTCAGAAGTGAGGGCAGAGGGAATTCCACTTTGTATATACATCTCTCTATGCTTTGAATTTTTTCAACAAGAATGTGTTACTTTCATATTATTAAAAATCACGTAAGGGCCAAACACAAAGGTGGCTTATAACTAGGTTACCAGTATTTGTGCGTGTGGGCATTTCTGCCACTGAGCCACAACCCCAGCCCCTGCGTGTGGGCCTTTCTGAGGAAAGGGCCTGAGAGTGCTTAGAAGGCTCATCCTCAGGTTGCTGGACTCTTTCTTCCCATCTTACTGACACACACAGGAGGACGCATCCATTTAGCAAGCAGACTGGTTTTGTTTTTGGTTTTTGATAGCAGGGATTGAACCCAAGGGCACTTACCCACTGAGCCACATCCCCAGCCCTTTTTATTTTTTATTTTGAGATAGGGTCTTGCCAAGTGGCTTAGGTCCTCGCTAAGTTGCTGAGGCTGCCTTTGAACTTGTGATCCTCTTGCCTCAGCCTCCCGAGATGCTGGGATTACGGTCGTGTGCCACAGTGCCCAGCAGCAAGGAGGCTCCGGAGCGTAGCACAGGCCAGCATCCTTGTTTGCTGTCTTCAGATGTTCAAAGTGCTTTCAGGGAAAGAAGAATAGATATGTGTGGCCATGTTGCTTCAGGGAGAGGACAGCAGTGGGACAGTCTCTAGGGGTGGAGTCCCTGCCCTAGGCACATTGGTAACACTGGCACTATCCTGGAATCTGGTTTTTGTTGCCCTGTTAAAGTCCTCTTGATTTTTTTTTTTTTTTTTTTTTTTTTGTGGTGCTGGAGATTGAACCCATGGCCTTGTGCATGCGAGGCAAGCACTCTACCAACTGAGCTAAATCCCCAGCCCAGTCCTCTTGATTTTTATGTATTTATTTTCTTTCTGCCACCTTACTAAATGCTTTAATTTTTCTAATAGTTTTGATTTGATTTTTGCAGGTGGGTATTCTGTAACATGTATATTATATACATTACATATATATGTAAATGCATATATATGTAATTTTGTTTGGTACCAGAGATTGAAACCAGAGGTGCTTTACCACTGAGCCATACCTCCAGCCCTTTTAAATTTTTGTTTTGAGACAGAGTGTCACTAAGTTGGTGAGGCTGGCCTTGAACCTGTGATTCTCTTGCCTTAGCCTACTGAGTTGCTGTGATTACAGGAGTGCACAGCTGTGCCTGGTCATTCTTACCAATATTGTGACTCATTTTGTGTTCTTAAGTGAATTTTTGGAACAGTATTAAATAATGTAGACCTGTGTGCATGACAAGTGACATTAAAGACCTTTTACTTTCCATGGGCTTCTGCTTGTGGTTCAACTGAACACATCCTTTCTAGATAGCCAGAGGTTCCTCTGTCCCCTTGGAAGGGGGATGATGAGGGTCCTTATGTTCCACTTTATAGTTACATTTAGGATTTATATACATTAGTGTTGTAGTGCCATCATTGTACAATGTATTTACATGTTTATTACAGATCACAGAAGGTTTGAACTTTTTATTAAATATGCATCGAGTTTGCTATCAGAATGTTTTTGTGATTATTTTAAAACTGTATTGGGGCTGGGGTTGTAGCTCAGTGGTAGAGTGCTTGCCTAGCATGCATGAGGCAAGGCACTGGGTTCAATTCTTAGTACCACATACAAATAAATATAAAAGTAAAGATCCAGGCTGGGGTTGTGGCTCAGTGGCAGAGCACCTGCCTTCCACGTGTGAGGCACTGGGTTCAATCCTCAGCACCACATAACAATAAATAAACAAAATAAAGACACTGTGTCCATGTGTAACTAAAAATATTTTAAAAAATAAAATAAAGGGGCTGGGGCTGTAGCTCAGTGGTAGAACGCTTGCCTCACATGCGTGAGTCCAGGGTTTGATCCTCAGCACCACATAAAAATAAATAAATAAATTAAAGATATTGCATCCATCTACAACTAAAAAAAAATTAAAAAAATGAAGATCCATTGATAACTAAATATTAAAAACAAATTTATTTAAAAAACTGTATTTATTTTTTTAAATTTTTTTTTTTTAGTTGTAGATGAACACAATATCTTTATTTTATTTATTTTTATGTGGTGCTGAGGACCAAACCCAGTTCCTCATGCATGCAAGGCAAGCGCCCTACCACTGAGCCACAATCCCAGCCCGTATTTATTTTGGTACCAGGGATTGAACCCAGGGGCACTTAACCACTGAGCCACATCACCAGCCCTTTTTATTTTTTTATTTTGAGACAAAGTTTTGCTAAGTTGCTTAGGGCCTCTCTAAATTGCTGAGGCTGGCTTTGAATTCGCAATCCTCCTGCCTTAGACTCCTGGGAGCTGCTGGGATTGCAGGCATGCACTACCACATCTGGCAAAACTGTATTTTTAATCTTCCTTTAAGAAGATTTTTATATTATATCTAAAATCTTGATTGGTAGAAGTGATTTTTCATAATTTCCTTATTTCTTTGTATGAATAATATACTTTGATGGTGGCATCACGATAGATACCCAGTGCCATCCTAGGCATTTATCTCATTAATCTTCATAATAGGCCATTAATGTATTTTATTTTAAATTTTGCAGATGGGAAAACCTAAACTTAAAAGGTTTTAAATTTGCCCAGGGCTTGGGGTGTAGCTTAGTGGCAGAGCGCTTGCCTAGCAGGTGAAAAGCCCTGGGTTCCATGCCCCACACTGCAAAAAAAAGAAAAATAAAAACTTGCCCAAAGATACACAGCTAGCAAATGCCTGAACCTGAATTTTTACCTTGGTTTGTCCAGACCATTTTTTTTGTAACCTCGAGGGGTGTGGTGACTTTGCTTGGGGAGCCAGCCTTGTACCCTCACCCCACTGGGTTCATTCCAGAGAGCAGCCTGCAGGACTCTCATTGTTGCAGCAGGAACCTCGCTGCCCTTTGGTTAGTAAAAGATAAAGGGAGTTGTGGCCTAGGGTGGGACTGCCTTACTTCCCTCAGCAAAAGGAGGCCCCCCTGCCCAACTCCTAGGGCATCTGTTCTGGGGATCAGGGCCCTCTGGGGCTTCAGAGTTCAGAACGTTTGACTTGTCCATGGTTTTGATGACGTGAACTGTGTTGCTCCCGAGCTTCCAGTTCCTCTAACATTAGTCCTGCTGTTCTGGGTGTTGCGGCATGCCCTGAGCTCAGGGTATCTGGCATGTGTCACAGTGCTAGGTGGTCATATTGAGTCCCTAGGCCATAAGGGTGAGGTTTTTGGGGTGCTACAGGCCTTGAGTGGTCCCTAAAGTGATCCTAGATCCTGCCTTGGGGACTCTAGTTGTAATATTGGGTGCATCTGAAGATGTCCCAGGTAACCTAAGACTACACCTTCTCTCAGGACCAACAAGGGATGTGCTGAGTTCAGAATCACAGGACCAGAGGATGTGGTAGAGAAGGATTTACTTTCCTTCCCTCTTGGCCAAGAAGGAAGCAGGGTCCAACGGGGCCTTGATCTTCCTTATTATGGAAAGATGGAAGCTGCCCCTGAACTTTTGAGCACATGTATGTTGACGAGGTGGGTGGGAGAGGAGGCTGGAGATGCCCATGGTTTGGTGCGCAGAAATTGGGCCACTTGGCTGGAGCGGCTCCAGAAAGCTCTGTTGTTTTTCTTCACATAAAGAGGATGTAGGAAGGAGAGGGAATGTGGTGGCCGGGGATTATACAGGAGAAAGTAGCTCAGGCAACTTGATTCTTAATGCTAAAATGGTCTCTAATCCTTGTTTCCTTTTTGGTATTGGATTAAAAAATGTAGGGCAGGGTTAGAATTGGCTGTTAATAATACCCAGGACAAATATATACTCTGAGAATTTTGGAAAGAAAATAACTTTGTAGGAAGAATTGCAGCTGCAGCAGTTATTTATGTCTTTTAACACTTGTGGTACTTGATTTGATTTTCTGATTATATCTCTGCCTTCCTCAATCAGAAGGTGTCTTGAGCAAAATATTTTTCAGTGCATTTAATTTTTAGTAGCAAAAAAATATACATACTTGGGCTGAGGTTGTAGCTCAGTGGCAGAGCACTTGCCCCTCACATGTGAGGCACTGAGTTTGATCCTCAGCACCACATAAAAATAAGTAAACAAAATAAAGACACTGTGTCCATGTATAACTAAAAAATATTTTAAAAAAATATACATACTCAATAATAAAATCAGTTCAAATAAAGACAGAGAGGGCTGATGATATAACTCAGGGGTAGAGCGCTTGCCTAGCATGCACAACGTCCTGGATTCAATTTTCAGCACCACAAAAAGCAAAATAAAGACTGAGAACCATGCCGTTTCTGCTTTCATAGTAGAAAAAATTAAAACAGACAAATCTCAAGGTATTATTTTATGGGTTAGTAGTTAACCTGGAGAATCATACAGTGCTGACAAGAGTGTGTTATGTTTTTGGAAAAAAACTTAGCAGTATTTATCAGAAGCCCAGAACATTTACTTTTCATGCATTTATTCCATACACAGAAAGCTCTCCTGACAGATTTGTGCAAAGAAGAACCCTGGAGACAAAGATGTTCACTGACACATTATCCTAGAGCTTTTTTTTCTTTTCTTTTTTCTTTTTTTGTATGTAGAAAGCTGGAATATTGGAAGGTATAAATTGACAAATTGGTAATTTAACATTAATCATAATTTTACTTCACAAAAATGACATTGTGGGCTGGGCATGGTGGTGCATGCCTATAATCCCAGCAGCTCAGGAGGCTGATGCCGGAGGATCACAAGTTCAAACCCAGCCTCAGCAAAAGTGAGACGCTAGGCAACTCAATGAGACCCTGTCTCTAAATAAATACAAAACAGGCATGGACAATGGGGGCAGTAAAGATGGTGGAATGAGATGGACATTATAGCCCCAGCTTCATGTATGACTGCATATATGATGTGATTCTATGTCATGTACAACCAGAGAAATGAAAAGTTGTGCTTCATCTGTGTACAATGAATCAAAATGCATTCTGCTATCATGTATACCTAAGGAGAATAAATAAATTAAATTAAAAAATAAATAAAATACAAAACAGGGCTGAAGATGTGACTCAGTGGTGGAGTGCCCCTGAGTTCAATCCCTGATACAGAAAACAAAAACAAAAACTCAATAACCTTGTGGTATAAGTTTTCTAATTGTCCTATGCATGTCTGCTTTTATTTTATTTTATTTTTTTTTTGGGTACTGGGGATTGAACTCAGGGGTACTCGACCACTGAGCCACATCCCCAGCCCTATTTTTGTGTTTTTATGTAGAGACAGGGTCTCACTGAGTTGCTTAGCGCCTCGCCGTTGCTGAGGCTGGCTTTGAACTCGCGATTCTCCTGTCTCAGCCTCCCTAAGTGCTGGGATTACAGGCTTGAGCCACCATGCATGTCTGCTTTTAAAGGAAATGGTTGGAGCCTGATTTTCCTCCTGTAGCCATATAGTTTGCACATCTTCTCCCTCTGTTTTTCTGAGAAAACCCTAATTTTAACAGAAATCAAGTGTCTGTTCCTTTTTGCATCTGGACAGTTAAGCGTTGTTGAGGAGGAAAAAGCAAACCTGCATAATTAAACTGACTGGTTTCACTTTAAATCATAATCATGAGCCTGAAATTAGCCCTTAGAACTGTCCAGAAATGCCTAGCATATTCAAGGCCCTGAGTTCAATCCTCAGTAAATAAATAAATAATTAATCGAAAGAACGGTCCAGAAATGCTAGAACATAGTAAATTCACATTCCCAGTCTCTGGGAAGATATGTGGTCCTTATTTCTTTGGCAGTCCTGGGGACTGAACCCAGGGCCTTGAGCATGTTAGGCAAGTGCTCTACCACTGAGATGAATTCCCAGCCCAGAATCTTCTTTCTTCAAACCTTCTGCACATGCACCTCCCCAACCCGGCCAATAACTTTATCTCCAGTGAGGAAAACTCCTCACAATGCGCGCTGTACCTCTTATCTGAGCCCACCCGCAGGTCCCCCACTCCCACCAGCGAGGGTGTCACTGGTTCCCTGCCTCCTACCCAGGTCAGGCTCTCTCCTGTTGCAGATCCTGGGGACCTCAGTCTTTCAGTTATCCATCCACCCCCCCTTTTTTTGGTTTATTGCCAGTTTCATAAAAAATAATCTCACGTCTTTAAAAGCAAACAAGACCCTACCTTGCTTTTACATCTCTGCACATCTTATTAGTTTTTTTTAAATATTTTTTTAGTTGTAGATGGACACAATATCTTTATTTTATTTGTTTATTTATATGTGGTGCTGAGGATCAACCCAGTGACTCACACATGCGAGGCAAGCGCGCTACCACTGAGCTACAGCCCCAGCCCCTCTTATTAGTTTTGATGATTGTTCTCCTGCAATCTTTTGGCAAAACTTGTGGAGATGGCCTGTCTTCTCTCTCCTCTCCCTCTTTAGTCTGGCTTCGTGCTTTTTGTCTCACTGAAAAGTTTGTCAAGGACAAGATCATGTTTCCATCCTTATCTTATCGATCCTATCAGAGCAAGGGATTTTCTCCAGCCTTACCACCTGTTCTGTTTGGTGACTTCTCCCCGGTTTTTAACTATGCTAAAGTTCCTCTTCCGAGCTGCAGAGTTACCTCCAGCTACCACCCAGTGCCCTCTCTTGGATATCTCTCAGCCATCCCAGAATCAAAACAGCCAAAACAGAACTCCAGGTATTCGCCTTCGCTCAGTCTCTCTAAACGTCTCTGCATTGGTTTCCTAAGCCTCACATCTTCTCTCTGCCCATCCTCCAGGTCACCAGGGCCGCGTTGGCTTCACCTCCATTGTCAGTATCACACCCACCCACTCCTCGCCTCTGTCCATAGCCAGTCACGCCTGCACTGCCGCCAAGGCCTCCTCCTGTTCTCATCTCTGCTGTGTGTCACGTCACCTCCCTCACTCCTGTGGCTTCCCCACGCCCTTCATATGAAATCATGCCCATCGCCCTGTCTGACCTGGCCTCATCCTCAGCCAAAAAATACCAATTTCAGTTCCGAGAAAATATCAAGTGCTCTTTTGTTTTTCCTCTTGAAGCCTTTGCACTTGGTGCTTCTTTCCCCCACTCTTGGTGCTTCCTCTGCTCAGGCCCAGCTTCCTCAGTGTGGCCTTGCCTGATCCCGTGTTCAGAGCTGTCCACACCTGCTTTTGTGTCCCCCTATAGGTGCGTATTTACTCTCCAGAGCTCCTGGGAGAGGCAGTGGCTGCTCCTTTGCTGTGGTGCTGCTTCCCCCACTGGAGTGTGAGCCCCGGAGCTGATCGCATCTCTTGTCACTCCTTCCTGGTACAGTGAGTAGCAAACTGGTTATGCAACCCGGGTTTTGGAGTGACAGTGAGTGCATGAATGCATCTTCCCTTGTCGTATTTCCAATAGAGTCATAGTATTCCATTGCACAAATGTAGCCTGGTCTACTTAACCACTGCTCAGTTATTGGGTGTATTTGTTTCCAGTTTTTTCACCACTCAGAAACATGAGAAATAATCTAAAAGATGACCAGGAATATTCTTGACTAAACCATGGACTATTATGCAGGCTTTGAAAATTCTAGGAAGTATTTTTATTAATGCAGGAAAATGACTATGTGAAGTGAAAAAAATGCAAAATTATATATACAACATGGTCTTAACTGTGTAAAAGTGGAATCAAAGTGACAATAATTTCTATCTCTCTCTCCCTTTCTTCTCTCTTAGAGATCATGCATGATGTGATAAAGAAGGTCAAGAAGAAGGGGGAGTGGAAGGTAAGTAAAACGGCCCTAAAAGTGAGTTTATATGGAAAAAATAAGAAGGGTAGTAGAGCTGGAGGAAAGGGTTAGACAGGAATAGGGGCTCTTACTGTCACCAGACGTACAGAAAAGCTCTTGGATTGAGAACGTGACCTGTTCTGCCTTCCATTTTATAGGATCTTGATTCAGAATCTATTGGTTATAAAGCTTATTGTAAAGATCACCCAGTCAGTGTTGGCCATGGTGGCACATGCCTGTAGTTCCAGTGACTCAGGAGGCTGAGGCAGAAGCCTGGGCAATTTAGTGAGATCCTGTCTCAAAATAAAAAATAAAATAAAAATGGGCTGTGGGGTTGGGGTTGTGGCTCAGTGGTAGAGTGCTTGCCTGGCATGCATGAGGCACTGGGTTCAATTCTCAGCACTTCATACCAATAAATAAAGATCCAGGGCTGGGGTTGTGGCGCAGTGGTAGCGTGCTCGCCTAGCATGCGTGAGGCACTGGGTTTGATCCTCAGCACCACGTAAAAATAAAATAAAGATATTCTGCCTACAACTAAAAAATAAATATTTTAAAAATAAATAAATAAATAAAGATCCATCAACAATTTAAAAATATTATTTTTAAAAAGGGGGGGGTTTGGGGATGTGACTCAGTGGTAGAGCCTCCCTGGCTTCAGTCCCCAGTACTGCAAAAAAGAAAAAGATCACCTGGTCAGGCAGTGAGCAGTGGAACTCTTATCAAACAAAATCTCAAATGGAACCTGTTAGATAAAGCAGAAGGTGCATTTGTTCTGTGTCCTATGGGAGAAGAAGAGACTCTTCTTGCTGCTTTGGTGGCTATAAAGCATCTCCAGAAGCCCATACCAGTTTGAGAAGCCCTCGTCTGTTCTCTCCCATTCCAGCTGTAACTGTGTAAGACGAGAAGTAGAATAGATCATAAAGCAGCGAGCACAGTGCTAGAAACTGACGTGCACGAAGCAAGCATTTAAGCCAACGAGACGGAGAACGGCCTGGGTTCCTGGAATGGCTCCTGCTGTCTTCTGTGCATATTGCCAGCATTGTGTTATCTTTAATTTATTTATTTTGTAGTACTGGGGAATGAACACAGAGCCTTGTGCATGCCAGGAGAGCTCTCTGCCACTGAGCTACATCCCCAGCCCTTTTTAAATTTTATTTTGAAACAGGGTCTCACTGAATTGTTCAGGCTGGGGTTGAACTTGACATCCTGCTGCCTCAGCCTCCTAAATAGCTGGGATTGCAGGTGTGCACCACCGCACCCAGCACACTGTCAGCATTTTAAATGTTGCTTAGTTGTCTGGAGCTGGTCATCGTACTGGCCGGGAGAGTGCGCCATTTTACTTGAACTTCTATGTGGTTTATACTGGCTATTCTGCCCTCGAGTTGCCAATGGTCAAGAGCCCACATATGTTCAAGTTCACTGGACCTGGGAAAAGTAGAGCCAACTGGTACAGGAAGATTCTGAAGCCTCACTCTGGCCTTGTGGGATTCTTGTGAGCATGTCCATCCTCACCACCCAGAAGGGGAGGCCATCTGGAGGGACTCTGCGTGCACGTCTTTCTCTCTTACCCTTCCTATCAGAGATGGGTGTGGACATGGGAGTTTTGAGCTATCCTCAAGGAAGCTGCCTCATACAATGAAACTAAATGGCCTTGTACTGCAGCAGAGAGTGTGGGGTCCATGCCTCTGCCCCCATGTGCCTGGCTGCCAGTGCTTCCCTCTCAGCTGACATCATTAAGGAGAATCGCCTTGTGTTAACTTCTGGCTCCCTCTCTCCACTGTGGACTGAATGGGGATGAGAAGGGTCAGCTGAGTGCCGCAAGAGTGAAGCTTAGACCAGGACTGGAGGGCTCTTCCTGTTCTTCCAGTCTAGACAGAGTCCTTATGTGCCATACCATACATGTGGACTCTAGGATTTTCTCTCCCTTAAGAATAGGCTATGGCCAGGTGTGGTGGCACATGCCTATAATCCCTGCAACTTAAGAGGCTGAGGCAGGAGGATTGAATGAGGCCAGCCTCAGCAACTTAGCAAGATCTGGTCTTGAAATAAAAAATAAAAAGGGCTGGGGATGTGGTTCATTGGTAAGGAGCCCCTGGGTTCAATCCCTAGTACCCCTCCCCCCCAAATAAAGAACAAGCTGTGCCCTGAAAAATACTAATATGATTATCTCTGAGTATTGGTGCTACAGGTGACACCACCTTACCCCCTTTTTTGTTTTTGTATATTTTTACAAGTACTTATTTTCTACTACTTTTTTCTTTTCCAGTACTGGGGATTGATCCCAGGGCCTTGTGCTTGCTAGGCAAGCACTCTACCAATGAGCTACATACCCAGTCTTTTTTGTTTATTTTATTTCTTATTTTGGGACAGGGTCTTGTTAAGTTGCCCAGTCTGGTCTCAAACTTGTGATCTTCCTGGCTCCACCTCTTGGGTAGCTGGAATTATAGGCCTGCACCACTATACCCTGCTGGAAAGAAAAATTTTTAAATTTTATGAAATTAAGTCAAGTTAGTGAGAGCAAATGCTAACTCCTAGAGGGTTAGGTTTGGATGTGGGAGATAAGAGTAAGCGTGACTCTGCAGACTTTTGGTCCCTAGGAAACGTGGCTTGTTCCCTACTCTGCCTTCCAGGTGCTCTCGGGGAAGCCTGACAGGGAGCTGATGAGGCTCCCGGCAGATGCCATGTAGCCATGAGCACTTCTCCTTTCTTGCAGGTGCTGGTGGTGGACCAGTTAAGCATGAGGATGCTCTCCTCCTGCTGCAAGATGACGGACATCATGACTGAAGGGATAACAAGTGAGCACAGTACTGTCCCTCGCTTGCTTCACCTCTCACCTTCCCTGGGGTGTGCTTCATTCCTTCCTACTCGCAATTCTCATTTGACCTTCGATGCTTCCAGCAACCTGTGTGGCAAGACTGTAAGCCCCCACAGCTGCCTCTTTATCACTGACCCCCTGGCACTAATGCAGTGCTAGATGCTCATGAAGTATCAGTAAAAAGAATGCCCAAAGAAAGGTTAGATCAGGAAAAAAGATCAGAATGGACACTTAATAAAGGAAGAAATCCAGGGCTGGGTTGTGGCTCAGTGGTAGAGAGTGCGCACCTCGCATGTGTGAGGCACTGGGTTCGATCCTCAGCACCGCATAAAAATAAAATAAATAAATAAATAACGAAAGTTTTGTGTCTATCTACAACTAAGAAAATGTTTATTAAAAAAAAGAAAAGAAATCCACATGGCCAATAAATACATGAAAAGTGCCCACCTCTATTAGTGATCAGGGAGATGCCACTCAAACCAGAGTGGGACAACCATAGAGGCTCAACAGATTAGAATACGTGTTACACTCTGATAATGTCCAATGACAGAGAAGAGGTACAACAATGGGAATTCTTAAATGATGATGCCCACTGGCCTGCTACCTTGACAGACCTTTGACTGTGCCCAGTAAAGGTGAAAGGGTGTGTTTCCCGTGAGGCAGCAAGCCCACAGGGCAAGTGCCCAGGACACACGCACAGGAGCACTCACAGAGCGCTGCTCACAGGATCCCCAAATGGATGCAGCCAAAATGTCCTTCAAGAGCAAAATGGCTAAATGTGCAAGGCCCTGGGTTTGATCCCCAACACCACAAGGATAGCATGAATGAATCTGATAAACACAGCTCTCAGCAAAAGAAGCAAGATACAGAGGAGTGCTCATTCAGCATTTTCCTGTATGTAAAGTTCAAGACCACACAGTGCTAAGTGCAGAGTGCTGTTCTGGAATGCAGACAATGGTGGTAAAGAGCAGCACCCCCCATGCCTGTGAGGATGGTGGTCCTCTTTGGAGGGAAGGGAGGAGATGCAGGGAGAGGTGCTTCTGCCACCCTGGCAAGATTCTTTTTTTTTTTTTTTTAATATTTTTTTAGTTGTAGGTGGACACAATGTCTTTATTTTATTGCTTTGTATGTGGTGCTGAGGATCGAACCCAGGGCCTCACGCATGCGAGGCAAGCTCTACCGCTGAGCTACAATCCCAGCCCCTCTGGCAAGATTCTTTATTGGGTGGTGTGTATATAGACATTTGTGTTACAATTATTCTATGTTTATGTTTTATTTATTCTTTGGAATTTGTGTTATAATTTCATATTAAATAGGTTTTTAAAATTTTATTATTGGTGCATTATAGTTATATAATGGATTCATTATGCTCTATTCATATATGCACATAAAATAATTTGGTCAAATAAATACCTTTTTTGGTTTTTTTTTGTTTTGCAAGACTGGGGATTAGACGGGGAGAATCTACCCCTGAGCTATTCACCCAGCCCTTTTAAGTTTTTGAGACAGACTCTTACAAAATAGTTAAGATTGGCCTTGAATTTGCAATTCTCCTGTCTCAGCCTGCCAAGTTGCTGAGATTACAGGTGTGCACCATTGTGCCCAGCCAAAGAAATAGATTTCTATAAAGCTGCATCATGTAGCTGGGCATAGTGGCACACACCTATAATCCCAGAGACTCTGGAAGCTGAGGCAGGAGGATCACAAGTTCAAAGCCAGCCTCAGCAACCTAGCAAGGCCCTAAGCAACTCAGCAAGACGTTGTCTCTAAAAAAATATATAAAAAAGGGTTGGGGGTGTGGTTTAACCAGGCACCCCTGGGTTTAATCCCTGGTACCAAAAAAAAAAAGTTGTATCACCTGCCCAGTGTCTCTAGCCACTGTCATACCTGAGAGTGAGTACTCAGACTTTCTGGCTCCTGTTCCAGAGCTCTTATTCACACTCATGCAGCTCTACCCTAACGCCCGTCTCCTTTGAAGAAGCCTGTGTATTTTCATCTTTCAAACAGCATTGATTGAGCAGTCTCTTGGGCTGCGGCTGTAGCTCAGTGGTGAGCATGGTTAGCATGCACATGGCCCTGTGTTCAGTCTGCAGCACCAGTCAGTCAATAAAATTCTTGAAAGAAAAGCAATCTCTTGAGGTATTGTTCCAAGCCAGAATGTTGATGTCAGTGGTACATCTGTTGCAACGTGTCTCCTGATTTTTTGGCCTTGGAGACAGGCACCTTTGTATGGAGCATTGGTGGTCTTTGTTAAAATTATCACCATACCACAGTTAAAGGAAAAAAAGTAGGATAGTGGATTTTTTCATTAAGCTAACTGAATTTAATTATTTCATTTCAAGGTCTGTTCTTTTTTTTATTTTTTAGTTGTAGGTGGACAGAATATCTTTATTTTATTTTTATATGGTGCTGAGGATCGAACTCAGTGCCTCACATGTGCTAGGCGAGCATTCCACCACTGAGCCATAACCCCAGCCTCTCAAGGTCTGTTCTTGATTCTAAAATTATGTTAGGTCTTTTTTTTTTTGAGATGGGTTCTTGCCAAGCTGCCCACACTGGGAATAACTGGGATTATAGGCATATATATATGTAAGCCAAGTCTTATCTTTCCTATTTATGATGTTAAAATGCCCTTAATTTGTGCTGGCATGGTGGCGTAGGTCTGTAATCCCACTGGTTCCAGAGGCTGAGACGGGGGATTGCAAGTTCAAGACCAGCCTCAGCAACTTAGCAAGGCCCTAAGCAACTTAGACCCTGTCTCAAAATAAAAAACAAAAAAGGCTGGGGATGTGGCACAATGGTAAAGAACCCATGTTCAATCTCCAGTATGCCCCCGCCCAAAAAAAGTCCTTAATTTGTGAAATTATGGTAATAATGTCTTGCGGTTTTACTGTTGATGTGGGAGTACACACTTTTGAATGATTTTTGTGTCATCCAGTGACCACGTCTATGTTAAGAACAGGCTTGCCTCAATTTTCAGCTTACAAAGTTATTTTCCTCATTAAATTAAAAAAAAATTTTTTTTTTAGTTGTTGATGGATCTTTATTTTATTCATTTATTATTTATATGTGGTGCTGAGGATCGAACCCAGTGCCTCACGCATGCTAGGCAAGCGCTCTACCACTGAGCTATAGCCCCAGCCCCTCCTCATTAAATTTTTAACACTTTTTCCAGTTGAGCACAATGGCATATACTTGTAGTTCCAGCTACTTAGGAGGCTGAGGCAGGAGGATTGCTCGACCCCAGGGGCTTAAGACCAGCCTGGACAACATAGTGATACCCCATCTGAAACAAACTCCAGCCAAACACCCTTACTTTATTCCTCCATCACAAGAAAGGCACAGGTAGGGAGAGAAAGGCCACACTCACCAAGATGGCTTTAGCAGAGGGGCGGCACATCCTACTGCTTCCTCCCCTCCACGCTCCAGGCCTGTCACCCTGGGGGCTGCTTCCTTGCTCTTTCTTCTGATTATTTTTTTTAATGTACGTATTCCTAAATAAATGCTTATGCTATTATCTCTGGATTCCTCGATGTTGATGTTGTCTGTTGACTTCCCGTGATAGATGAGGACTCGCCTCCCCCACCACATGCAGCTGTCCCCTGCCCCCAAAGGTGGATCTCAAACAGTATCCTTACTTAGCAAAATTTAAAAGTTCACAACCCTGTGTTGAGACCCCAAACATTTTTGGAGGAAGTCTTAGTAGCCTGTGAAATTTAAAACTCTACAGCCACTGGCAAAGTAGATGTTTGGGGGATTCATTCTCCATTTTTAATTTTTTGGTACCAGGGATTGAACCTAGAGGCACTGAACCACTGAGCCACATCCCAAACCCTTTTTTGTATTTTATTTAGAGACAGGGTCTCGCTAAGTTGCTTAGGGCCTTGCTAAATTGCTGAGGGTGGCTTTGAACTCATGATCTTCTCGCCTCAGCTTCCCAAGCCTCTGGGATTACAGGCATGCACCTGTGCCTGGCTGAGGAATTAATTGTGACATGATTTGAAAGTCTTTGTAAATGCTACAAGGTATACTTTGAAGTGATGCCTTTTTTATTTAAATCATCTACATGAAGAACAGCAGCCTCACAGCTGTACTGTTCTCTCCATTTCAGAGGATGTCGCAGCATAGGTAATCCCCCTAAGCTTTATCAGGTGACAGATGAGGTGAAGATGCTCCCAAAGCAGCTGAAATGACCGCAAAGGAAATAAGGAAACCAAAACCCAGTGGCTGGCTTTAACGGAGTGTTTGGGTTTTGAACTATTGAGAGGGTATCGTGCAGAGGATATGTTTGGAGGGACTTTATTTGATGTGCAGAGGCAAATGACAAGGCTATCCATTTAGCGACAAACCCAACGTGGAGATTCTAGAGGAATTGCGATTATTTAGGACAGATGAGAAAAGGTTGAAGGAAGAGGCAAAGAACCATTCTTGACAGATGAGGTGGCCTTTCCATTTCCTCTCACAACAGATCAAGGAATTGAACTGAAATGCAGAGTGTGAAATATGTAGTGTGGTATGATTTCAGATTTTCTGACATTTTAGGCAGTGAAATGGTGGAATGCACTCCCAGGAAATGCGGTGACTTTAAGGAAGGAGTGCATGATTCTTTTTCTTTCCCCTTACTGTAGATTTTCTTTCCTTTTTGGGGGTGACGGTGCTGGGGATGGAACCCAGGGCCTCACACATGCTAGGCAAGCGTCTTGCCACTGAGCCACACCCCACCCTACTGTTGACTTTTACCTCCCCCAGTCTGAAGGTGGCCTGTCTGTATTGCTTCTAGTTTTATGATCTCCAGTCATGTTTTCTTATTCACCTGGGCTGTTTTGTTGCCTAGTTGTGGAAGACATTAACAAGCGCAGAGAACCACTCCCCAGCCTGGAGGCTGTGTACCTCATCACCCCGTCTGAGAAGGTGAGTCCTCCACCAGAGGAGACCTGGGCTAAGGTGACACCATGGTGGGCTTGGGATCTCTGTGGCACAGAGCGTGTGACATTTCTAGGGTAAGCATGCATTTAACATACTGCTCTGTTTAAGCATGCAATCCACAAAGCGGGGGGTGTTTGTACAATGAGAAGTGAAGAGTTTGTTAAGCCTTTTGAAATATGGCAGTTATACAGCAAGCCACAGCTGGCATTCCAGGCCCTGGGTCACTGTAATGTCCCCCTTGCACTCCCTCTTCAGGCAGGAGTTCTACCTCCAGGCCTTGGCTTTACATATTTTCAGGGTTATTTCATCAATATCCAGGTAGCGTTCAAATTCACCTGTCTCATAATTTTGGGGGATTGGTTCAAATCAGCATTCAGAAAGGTCCACCTCCTTGCTTTTGGTTGACAGTTGTCTTAGGTCTCTTGATCTATATAAAAACATTTCCCTCTGGTTTTCACTTTTGAAAACTGACTCGCCTGCGAGCCTCTGCAGAGGCAGCTGTTTTCAGCACTTCATCAGTATGAGTGTCCTAGAAGGGTCCTCAACAGTTTTGTGGGTCTCAGGAGCCCAAGTTATGTGGCACTGCCACTCATTCTGTTCTGAGTTAACTCTGAAATAATCTTAATTTTTTAAGTTCTCAATATCTAGCTGTGGGGATGGGATTGTGGCTCAGTGGTAGAGCACTCGCCTTGCATGGGGGAGGCACTGGGTTCGATCCTTAGCACCACATATAAATAAACGAATAAAGGTCAATCAACAACTAAAAAAAAATATTTTTAAAAATCTGGCTGTGGCCGAATGGGAGTATCAGAATCATACACCAAAACCTCCTTGCTATTTGTGCAAGTAGCTTGAAGCTAGCCTGGGTTGATCTCAGTTCAGATATTGGTCCTATTTGCTTCTAGAATTGGACTTAGTGCCCTCTTTTGTTCCTGCCCACAGTCTGTCCACTCTCTCATCAATGACTTTAAGGACCCACCAACTGCTAAGTACCGGGCTGCACACGTCTTCTTCACTGACTGTAAGTACACCGTGCACTGACCCCGCCGCACAGTGGGACTTGTTTGGCTGAACCCAGCCAGGTTAGGCCAATAGGTTTTAGGAATGTTTTTGTTTTGTTTTTTTTATTCTTTATATTATATATATATATATATATATATTTAGTTGTAGATGGACACAATGTCTTTATTTTTATTGCTTTGTATATGGTGCTGAGGATCGAACCCAGGGCCTCGCGCATGCGAGGCAAGCATTCTACCGCTGAGCTACGATCCCAGCCCCTGTTTTGTTTTCTTTTGGGGTGCTGAGGATGGAACCCGGGGTGATCTACCATTGAGCTATATCTTCAACCCTTTCTAATTTATTTTTTTTGAGACAGGGTCTCACTAAGTTGCTGAGGCTCGCTTTGAACTTGCCATTCTCTTGCCTCAGCCTCCTGAGCTCCTGGGATTACAGTCGTGTGCTCGGGTATAGGGAAGAAACGATTGTTGCCACGGTTTTCCCAATCTTTCATTTTCTCTTCAGAAGATAACTTGTATAAGTAACAAAAGTAAACACACACAAACGTACACCTGTTAGATCCTGCATTTCCTCCTGCTGGAAACAGCACACCCAGAACCCCCTCTAAAGACAAAGGGCTTGGAGCTCCAAATTTTCCTAATGCTACCTTTGGCATTTCAGCTACAGCCTTGCAGGTAGCACTGTATCCTGCAGTGAATCTCCGTTAGTTTTTCAGCTACAGAGAGATTCTGATCGAGTGGTCTTGTATGAGACAGAATCTGCCTCGTTGCTCTAAAGTTGGTTTTCCTATTTTGTGCCGGTTTGGGCATAGATCCTACTGGAGAAGCTATGAGAGAAGAGTAGAACAGCATAAAATAGCAAGACTTCACCCACTCTTCTTTCTAAGGAGACCCCTAAAATCGCCTGTGAGAAAAAATATGTATATATAGCATTTGAATATGAGCAACAAGGGAGCAGGGAGACGGCATTAGTGATGATCAGCCGAGGACATGTTTCTGTGCACCTGAAGCCTGTTAGGCCTGGGCGAGTCGATGGACATGGTTCCCTCCCATCTGCTGAGCTCCTTAGCAGTTCTGAGGGAAATGCCTGTATCATGTTTTCCACTGATTTTCTTTTCTTATTTTGTTTATCATAAGTAGGTTAGATGTGAGATGCGTGTTTACATTAAAGGCCTTTCCTTCTCCCTTCTCAATCACTTCTGGTTTTCTTTCCTTGGCATCAGAAAGCAGTTTTTGTTAGCTCTTTGCAGTTCCATCCTTTTATACCCTAGAGGTATTGAATATTTTAGGATGGCATGAGCTTTCTAGTTGCCTTTTAAAAACCTGAATAAAATGAAGCATCTATGGGACACGTTCAGCTGTTAAATGAACCAGCCACTGCCCAGGAAACCCAACTGTCCTTGTCATTCCTGCAGCTTGCCCAGATGCCCTGTTTAACGAGCTGGTAAAATCTCGAGCAGCCAAAGTCATCAAAACGCTGACGGAAATCAACATTGCGTTTCTCCCGTATGAATCCCAGGTGAGGCCGAGCAGAAAATCCGCATGCTGATTATTCTATCAGGAACTCTGGGAGGGAGGGCAGGCATGATAGAGTGGGGGAGGGTTGGCATTGGGTTCAGGTGGCCATGTGACCATTACTGTGGATGTTTATTTAATGGAAGTGGTTTACCACGAGCATCACTGATGCCCTCATCTTATTCACCAGTCACTTCTGGCTTCTGATCAGCCCTCATGGCTTCCTCTGTGTGCATTTCACCCTTGCCCAGCGGTCACTCCTGTGGGCTGACTGCTTAAATAACTGCAAGTAGCCAGTCCTAAAAGAACCTGGCAGGAGGGGGGAGGCGGATCAGAGGATCCCATCTGCTGCCAGCTGAGGCTGTATTGGAGATAGCATCAGCTGGTCACGTGCCAGAACAGATGGTGGCCTGGGTGGCTGTTAACTCTTCACTCACCAAAGGCCATAGCCGCAAACGTCTCCTCTAGGAAGAAAATGAAGTTGTTAAACCAGTAAAGCTGAAGCTGGTTGTGAGAGAATGTACAAGACATATCCTGTTAAAATGTCTTACAGCCAACAAAGAACCAAAACCAACAGACCGTTGTGTCTTTATGGTGACAGAAGATGACCATGGCATATTGGATCTTTACACAGCAGCTTCTAGAACCAGAGAGCGACCTGTTTTTAGAAAAAGAGGAATGGAAAAGGCAGCAAACGTTCAGAGCTGGTCTTAGCCCCTTCTCACTTGGCTTGAAACCTGTTTCCTGCTTCAGAGCAGCAAATTTTGTTCCCTGCATGAGTTCTGTCACCACCTGGATTGGACAAAGTCCAGCTTCAGCATATCCAACAATATTACATTTCAGAAGCTTTAAGAAAGTAATAGATCTTTTAAAAAATCACTTTCTAAAGAAGATTAAGATAGTCTAAATAAATGAAGATTTCTGAGAATAATTATAGCTGCTAGATTCAGTAGTTTTAAGAAGGGATTTTAAACTCCTGGGATCCTTTAAAAAATGAAAGGAATCGGGCACAGTGGTGCATGCCTGTAATTCCAACTATTCAGGACGCCGAGGCAGGAGGATCACAAGTTCAAGTCCAGCCTGGGCAAGTTAGTGAGATCTTGTGTCAAATAAAATAATAAAAAGGGCTGGGGATGTAGCTCAGTGCTAAAATGCTTGCCTAGCATGTGTGAGGCACTGGATTTGATTCTCAGCAGCACATATAAATAAATGAATAAAATAAAGGTCCATCGACAACTAAAAATATGTCTATATATTTAAAAATTTTTTTAAATTAAAAAAAAAAAATCCCAATCCATAATGGCCTGTGAGATCTCCCAGCAGCCTCTTTTCTCCTGGCCTTGTTGTTCAGACACATTAGGTGCACGTCTGCCCTAGGTCTGGGGTACCACCCATTCCCACCCCTAGGAAGTCTCCTGCTGGTGATGAACAACCCCACCTCCTCGAGCCTTGACTCAGATGTCCCCTTCTCCAGGAGTCTCTGTGTCCTCCCCATCCAGCCCTCCAGGGCATTCTTTCCCTGCTCTCTGGTTTTCTCATGCATTTATCGGTTTCTCAATACTGTGTAATTTCCTTCTTGTTCTGCTTGATATCTGCTCCCCCCACCACCACTAGATTTCAGATTCCTTGAGGGCAGGGTCACTTTGGTCACTCATAGCTCCCAAATGTTCTGTGTGGTGCCTGGCACTGGAGCAAATGAAAACGTGTCCTGCCAATGCACTGCCAGGGTCACGGTACTCCCGCGGCTCACCCTTCTAGGCACACACGCTGTGTGCATCGTTTTCTTTTCTCCAGGTGTATTCCTTGGACTCTGCTGACTCTTTCCAAAGCTTCTACAGTCCCCACAAAGCTCAGATGAAGAATCCTATACTGGAGCGCTTGGCAGAGCAGATCGCAACCCTGTGTGCCACCCTGAAGGAGTACCCGGCTGTGCGGTATCGGGGGTAAGACACACCTGTCTGCTGGGGAGGCATCCTGCATGGCCAGTAAGGTCTGCCCTCCAAGTCTTCCTCCGGTCTTACATTTCCTCTGGCTATGTCCCTAGACCCTTTGTCTCAAAGGGTCAAGACGTACGTATCTCTCGCTTAAGATCATTCTTCTAAAGGTTTTATCTTCTAAATTATATTGTGAAATATAATGCATACAGAAAAGAGCATACTATGTACATATATTTAGCTATCAAATAACTAAAGTGCAAGCCCCGTGTACCCACAGCCTGGACTTTCCAGTTTTCAATTTCTTTCTAGGCTCTAAAAAACAATATTATGTTTGTAGAGGTATTTGAGAGTAAAATGCAATACTGAGAGAATAACTTTCCCAAGGACACTTTTCTCAGATTTTATGAGGTCATTCACTTGTTACTTACTTGCTTTGTGCTGAAGACTCAGCCACAGCCCTAGAAGCCTGGGTAGGTAAGGTCTGGATATGACAGGTGAGGCCAGCACCTGTGCACAGCACCTGCCAGGTGCTCAGGGCCCCTGGAGTTGGGCAGAGGCCCTTCTGGGCAAGGACAGGCTAGAGGTAGTGTATGTGCACATCTTAAAGGACAAGTTCAGATCTCAAATGGATGAGGAAGGGGCGGTTGCTTCTTGTATTGGCATAAGCAGAAGCTTGGAGTTGGGAAAGCAAAGGGTTGGCATGGGGAGGCTTGGAGGTCCGCACGGTGCACAGGTAGGGTACGCAGCTAGAGGCAGCCATTTCTGGAGGCCAGAAAGGCCAGGTTTGGAGCTGTTGTACTTCAGTGGCTTCACTGGGAAACGTCTGGGGATTGGGACAGGGAATAGATGCAGTGCTCTGGAGGCATGAGGGCGGGGCTGAGGGGGAGTCAGGTGCAGAGAAGCCAGGGGAGCAGAGCAGAGCCTCTGCAGGAGGGAGGGGCCTGGACCTGGAGTGGTGGGCATGGGAGAGGCAGGCAGGGACGGGATTCCAGGCAGTGGGGGCTCCCTGCAACTTGGGGGCCACAAGCAGGTGGGCGTGGGGCAGCCCGCCCCCCAGGAACGGAGCTAGGGAACAGAGCCCAGTGGACTGAGGCCCAGGCGTGCGTCCATCCTGTGTTTCGTTGTCAGTGGGAACGCGTGGTCCTAGGCAATACGTCGTGGCTGCCCCAGTGCCTGGCTTCCCACCTTTGTGGGTGAGAGCTGCTGAGCCTGCTGGAAGTTAAAAAACAGGCCTCAGCACTCTCTCCTGGGCTGGGAACGGAGCCACTGTGGTCCTGAGGTTGGTAAAGGTAACATCTGCCAATTCCTTACAGAGCCAGGGGGAGCTGAGTGCTGTCGCGCTCAGCCAGGCAGAGGGTCTGGAGGGTCCCCCTGCTGTCATCCTTGCTGTGTGAACACACATGTCACTTACCAGCCAAACAAAATAGGACCCAGTGGAGTTTGAATCAAGAGAAATGAGAATCATACAGGTCAGGCCCAGGCATCCTGGTCATGGGACAGGAGGATCAGTGGGGCCCTATCTTGAAGTGTGGCTGTGACCTGGGCTTCCGCATCCATCCAGATAGTTCTTTAAAAAGAAGAAATAAGGGAATCACTTGTTTTTGTTCTGGGTACCAAGCTCAGTGTTTTACTTTTCCTTGTGACACACTTGCAGTGTATGAGTGTGTTCTTAATGTGAAGACCCGGCCTGGCTGTGCCTGCGCATCTCCTGCCTCCCTGCTGTCCCGCACCCTCCCTCGTCCCAAGGGCCTTGCATGCCCAGGTGGCTCACACCCGCCCCCCTCTCTTACAGGGAGTACAAGGACAATGCTGTGCTGGCCCAGCTCATCCAGGACAAGCTCGATGCCTACAAGGCCGACGACCCCACCATGGGGGAGGTGAGTCTGGGCCTGGGCCAGGAGTTAATCATACAAAGTGACCACTGTGTTTATGTGACAGTCCAGGGGATGGTGCAGTGACGTTGCTCACAGACGTGTGGGAGAGCTTCTCTTTCTGTGTTAGCCTCTGCTGATGTG
Organism: Geosciurus inauris; assembly: GCA_004024805.1. Lineage (NCBI taxonomy): Eukaryota > Metazoa > Chordata > Mammalia > Rodentia > Sciuridae > Geosciurus > Geosciurus inauris. The sequence goes on along the minus strand of PVHX01005230.1, from coordinate 69,491 downwards.
CCAGAGCCCTTGGGAGCCCAGGTGTGCTCCACATAGCCAGGGTGACCAACTTACTTCTGTTCACCAGGACTTCAACAGTTATAACACTGACTGTCCTCATCTGGGGAACCCCTAGTAGTACAAAAGCAAAGGCAAAAAGTTGACATTGGTACAATCTTCTGAACTCATTCAGATTTCACTAGTTTTGCATATACTCTGTGTACACGGCTCTAATGTTAAGTTTTTTTGTTTTTTGTTTTTTTGGTACTGGAGATTGAACTCAGGGGCACTCGACCACTGAGCCCCATCCCCAGCCCTATTTAGTGTTTTAGGTAGAGACAGGGTCTCACTGAGTTGCTTAGCGCCTCGCCGTTGCTGAGGCTGGCTTTAAACTCGCAATTCTCCTGTCTCAGCCTCCCTAAGTGCTGGGATTACAGGCTTGAGCCATCGCGCCCGGCTTAATGTTAAACTTTAACACACGCACAGATGTGTGTAACCACCACTGCAGTCAAGATGCAGAGCTGGGGGGCCAGGGCATAGCTTTGTGGTACAGCACAAGCTTAGCATGTGCAGGACCGTGAGTTGATTCCTCAGCACCCTCTCTGCCTCCTCCCACAACAAGATACAGAGCTGTTCATTACTACCTTGTATTTAAAATGGAAAGTCCCAGGTCTTGGGAACTGCTCGGTCCCAGCTGGATACTTGGTCACCCATTGCAGCCGAACCTGGAGTGTGTTCTCCTCCACAAACTCCCTTTGGCCCCCAGCCAGGCAGGTTCAGATCACTCCACAGGCCCTCATTGTGGAATAGAAATACAGGAGTCTGCCTGGAGTGCTGGTGCTCTTGCCAAGCAGGAAGCAGACTGCTCAGTGCTGTTTTAGTAGGTTGCTCCTTGGAGTTCTCTTCCTGCTGCACCCTTGACAAGATGGGTTGTACTAGTTGGGGAAGCTGTAGTTGCCTGAGTGACCCTTGAAATGTCTCCTTGTTTGTTCCCAGGGCCCAGACAAGGCACGCTCCCAGCTGCTGATCCTGGATCGGGGCTTTGACCCCAGCTCCCCCGTGCTGCATGAGTTGACTTTTCAGGCCATGAGTTACGACCTGCTGCCTATTGAAAATGATGTTTACAAGTAAGTACAGTGTTACAGACTCCAGAGTGACCACAGCTTTGCACGTGAACTAGGAATACCTCTAACTTAAGGGAAAAAAGATGTTTTTAAGCCTAGGAAAAGCAGGTGCGTTGGTACAGTCTCTCCAATAGGCCTATCAGCTTTTCTGTGGGTTTCCCAAATCCACATGGTGTTTCCAGGCAGAACTCACACCCCTTTCTGGGCAGCACAGAAACTTAAGGTCTGTAGCTCAGGGCTGGGATTATAGCTCAGTGGTGGAGTTCTCGCCTCACAGGCATGAGGCACTAGGTTCGATCCTTAGCACCACATAAAAATAAATAAAATAAAGATATTGTGTTCATCTACAACCAAAAAAATATTAAAAAAAAAAAAAAAAAAGATCTGTAGCTCACACCCTGGTCACTTCAGATTGGAGCCTGCTCAGGTATGGTAATAGGTTGTGTGTGTGTGTTGTGTGTGTGTCTTACTTAGAATTGAAACTTTTTAATTACAAATCATCAAATATGATGGTGAAGCTGGGCACAGTAGCATACGCCTGTAACGCCAGCCTCAGCAATGGCAAGGTGCTAAGCAACTCAGTGAGACCCTGTCTCTACATAAAACACAAAATAGGGCTGAGGATGTGGCTCAGTGGTCAAGTACCCCTGTACCCCCCACCAAAAAAAAAACAAAGATGATGATGATGATAAACTATATCAACAAGAGTTTCTTACTGAACATTCTGTGCAATCAACTGTTTCTTCATTCTAAAAATACTTTTCTTGATAGAGATGATCAGAAACTCAGTTTCTTTCTTTCTTTCTTTTTTAAATTTTTTTCTGTTTTAGTACTAGGGATTGAACCCAGGGGAGCTCTACCTCTGAGCTACATCCCCACCCCTTTTAATTTTTTATTTTGAGATAGTGTCTCCCTAAGTTGCTGAGGCTGGCCTCAAACTTGTGATCCTCCTGCCACAGCCTCTTGAGTTACTGGAATTACAGGTGTATGCCACTGTACCCAGCTGAAACTCAGTTTCTAAAAACCAATTTTTTTAATATAAACAGACTATTATTTTCATGTCATTTATTTTGTAACATCGATCATAAAGATGGTAGTTTCAAAATGAAGGTTCTAAAATATGAGTGACTCTTAGCTCTTTAATGCCTGTAATTCTGGCTTCCTCCAGTTGTTCACTATTGCACATGTAACAGTATGTCAAGGGCCTGTTGAAGGCAGCTGCTGGACACCATTTGGGGATAGCATCCTAGCCATCCCAGAGAGGGGACAAAGAGGAGCTTTGCCTGTCCCCTCCAGGTAACTCTTAAATCCACATATAGCTAGGCATGGGGATGCACAACTGTGGTCCCAGCAACTTGGGAGGCTGAGGCAAGAGGATCATATGTTTGAAGCCAATTTGGGCAACTTAGCCAGACCCTGTCTCAAAATAAAAATGTATAACAGGGCTGGGGTACAGCTCAGTGGGAGAGCACCCCTGGGTTTAATCCCTAATACTGCAAATAAATAAATAAGATAAGTAAATAAATAAACCCATGCATAACCTGTCTGCACACCTAGGCCAGGTGGCTCGGGGAGCTCATATGGGCAGCCTTGGCGAGGTGAAAGATAAAGCTCTGAGTGGGGAGTCTCTTACTGCCTGAGGAGTTGCAGCTTGTGTTGGTGCTGCACAGCTAACCTGCCTGGCCACCAGATACTCGGCTGTTATGAGTCATTTGTCTGATGGCCTGGAAGCTGCTGTCATCACAAAGGGGTCGGATGAGTGCTCTGGGGACAGGGGCCCACTTGAGTCCTGTCTCCTGTAGGTACGAGACCAGTGGCATCGGGGAGGCACGAGTGAAGGAAGTGCTCCTGGACGAGGACGACGACCTGTGGATCGCGCTGCGCCACAAGCACATTGCAGAGGTGTCCCAGTAAGAGCCCCTCCGCTGTCCCCCAGGCGGGTGCTCCTCCCGCTGCCGTGGGTGATGCGCACACGCTGGGCAACTCGGGGAGTGAATTCATTGCCTTGGCAAAGCTACCAACATGCTAACAAGAATGGCAAATTCCTTCTGTTCTCTGAGCCTGAGCTACTCCAATTCCACAAAGTTAGAAAATTCATTCTGTATGAGGCTTGCCTTTAGGATTCTTGGAAAGCATTTGTGGCTCTCAGGAAAATCCTTTATAGACATGTAAAGCCAGTTCATTCCCTGAAGGCTCCAGGCACCCCCACCCTGCAGTCTTCCTATTGCTCATCTGCCATTTTTGAGTAAGAGCTCCTGTCTATGTGCTGAACCTACTTTGCCCTGAAAAACGTTTCCAAATGTGTCGAATATTTAAACCTTGTTATAAGACCTTTAAACTACATCTAGCAGTGCTGCTTTTCCAAATAGATACATTCTGCTATGATGAGTTGATATCCTCAGGAAACTCACCAAGAGTGAGAAAGTCGTATACCTTGGATAGCTCCTTTGTTTAGAGAAACAATCACCCAACCTTTTTGGTTTGTTTTTTTCTTTCTGTCTGCCTTTTTTTATTTTCTCCCTATGGTGCTGAGGATTGAGCCCCCGGCATTTAATGCACGGGAGGCGTGTGTTCTACCCCTGGGCTGCGTCGCCACATCCCTGGCTCTTCCCTGACCTTCTTGACCACTCAAGCTTAAACACTGATGCACATTTTCAGTAATTAAGCTTGTCTATGAATTAATCATATACTTTATTGCACTAATATATGCGTTTTGCAACCTACAAATAAGTTAGTGTATTTTCCCAACAAAATGGGTACGTTTCATTATGTATGTTCAAACACATTTGAAAAGGATAAGATAAAATTAACAGGAATGAATGTTTTGATGTTTTCTTCTCTCATTCTTTTTTTGGGGGGGAGGGGAGAGTGATACTGGGGATTGAACCAGGGCCTTCACATGCCAGGCAAGTGCGCTGTCCCTGAGCTGTATCTCCAGCCTTTTCTTTTTTTTTTCCCGGTACTGGAAATTGAACCCAGGGGCACTTAACCACTAAGCCACATCCTCAGCCCCGTTTTTGTATTTTATTTAGAGACAGGGCCTTGCTGAGTTGCTTAGGGCCTCGCTATATTGCTGAGGCTGGCTTTGAACTCACAGTCCTCCTGCCTTAACCTCCCCAGCCACTGGGATTACAGGCATGCGCCACCACGCCGGATCAGACTTTTTTTTTTAAATATTTTTTTTAGTTGTAGATGGACACAGCAGCTTTATTTATGTATTCTTATGTGGTGCTGAGGATTGAACCCAGTGCCTCACACTTGCAAGGCAAGTGCTCTACCACTGAGCTACAGCCCCAGCCCTATCAGCCTTTTCATTTCTGAGTCAGGTTCTCACTAAGTTGCCCTCAAATTTGAGATCCTCCTACCTTGGCCTCTCAAATTGCTGGGATCACAGGCAGCACCACCACACCCTGCTTTTGACGTTTTTCTTCTCTTTGCCCTTTAACCCACCTGGGACATCCTACTCTGGAGTCCACTGGTTTAGAGTATTACTTAGAGAGGCAGGAAGGTCACTGCATAGCTGAAAAAGAAGGCTAGTGTGTGACCGCCGTGCCCCTGGTCAGAGCTCTTGGTGTTGCTGTGAGCCTCAGCTGCCTCCTTCTGTTTCCAGGGAAGTCACCCGGTCTCTGAAGGACTTTTCTTCTAGCAAGAGAATGAATACTGGAGAAAAGGTAAACTCGTGCCAGTGCACAATGCCCTGAGAACCAGTCCCTGTTCTCTCTGGCAGCAGGGGAGGGGAGGCCTCCTGGTGTGCAGCTCGGGACTTGGCCAGGTCCTAGTTGCTCTTCTTCCGCTGTCAGTTTATCTTGTTTGCATTTGCAATTCACACCTGGAGCTCCAGTCTTCAGATGCGTGGGAGAGCTGGGTTTTGTTATTAAGTGGATTAATATTTAATGGTTGGGATCTTGGTTCATTTTAAGTCAGAAGAGCAGTAAGATTCTGTTCAGCTTGTGGTGGAATTAGAATCTGTAACCCGACTTACCAAGGCCTCTCCTGACCCTGACTGTCCGAGAGGGCCTGCCCATCTTAGGCAAGGGAAGGGGACTTTCCAAAGTGCAGCTCTGGTTGTGTTACTCTCTTCCTTAAAGCCATTCAGTTCCATTGTTTAAAGAAACAATCACCCAACCTTTTTGGTTTTTTTCTTTCTGTCTGTCTTTTTTTATTTTCCCCCTCTGGTGCTGAGGCGGGTAGAGCCAGCCATCTGTGGACAGGCCTTCCCGGGCCGGGCATCGGGCTGTCTCCTGACTCTCTCCTGCCTTCCTGCTCCCACCTCCCCTTACTTCAGCCGCGCCTAGGCTCTCGAGCTCAGGCCTTACCTGGTGCTTGGGCTTTACACCTGGTTTCCTCAGAGAAACCTCTGGGCCTCTCTAGACCAGTCAGGTGTGTGCTTGATACACCCATATCACCTGCTGAACTCCCTCAAACAGCCCTAACCCCTCTGTTCCGTCGCTTGCTTGCCTGGCTGCTCTGCTGGTGTCCGGCTCCATGCAGCAGAACTCCACCCCGGCCTCTCCCCTCATCACCCAGTGGTGCCCGGTATGCAGTAGTAGTAGTTCAGTAAATTTTTGTTGGATAAATGTTGAGACAGGTGGGTCACCACAGTTAAGGAGTAAACAGACCTGTTTTGCCTGGAGCTTCCAGCCATCTCTAACTTCCATGTTTTCTACTTGTCTACACAGCTGCACCCTTTCTCTTGGTGCTAGGGTGAAGCACAAACTTAATGCCAAGACTGCTTGAGCTGAGTATGTAGAAAAGCAGTGTATGGAAGAAAAAATATTTTTTTCTTGGCAAAATTACACTCTCAATGACATTTATTGGGTGGGGGCAGTAATTGAGATTGAACCCAGGGGTGCTCTGCCACTGAGCTACATCCCCAGCCTTTTGTATTTTTTTTATTTTGAGATAGGGTCTTGCTCAGTTGCCCTGGCTGGGCTGGAACTTAATGATCCTCCTGCCTCAGCCTTCCAAGTCAGCTCCTTTTTTTTAAAGACAGGTTTACCCTATATTGCCCAGGCTGGCCTCTTAACTTTTGGTCCTCTTGCATCAGCCAGTTCCTGCCAGATAGTCAGTATTGGAAGTGTGTACCACTGGACCAGGCTTCTTAGCTTTCTAGTCCAGTAAACACAGAATGAAACATGCAACCTGGCAGGGCCAGGCACATGGCACACTTCTGCCGTCTCAGTTACTTGGGAGGCTGAGGCAGGAGGATTACAAGCTTGAGGCCAGCCTGAGTGACTTAGATATCATCTCAAAAAAGGAAAGAAAAAAAAATCATAACATAAGTACTGGACTTCAAAGTTTAGTTCCCCACCAGTGAGACAGTCATGACATTTGGATCAAATACACTTGACCTTGTGTTCAACAGATTCATTTGAGAGTCACAGAGCGTGCACTTGGGTAGTCTAGTGTGGTTGCTATCCTGTCCCATGCCCACTTAGCTCAGGGCCACTAGAGTGACTCCACGTGCTTTCCTTTCCCTCACAGACCACCATGCGGGACCTGTCCCAGATGCTAAAGAAGATGCCCCAGTACCAGAAAGAGCTCAGCAAGGTATGTGACTGCAGAGGACCTCTCGGAGCCTGCTCTTCTCACTGAGTCACAGATTTCCAGTCCCCTTCAGTTTCTATTAGGAAGAGAAAAGAAGAAGGGAGGCAGGCTGCGGATTATCTCCTACCCCTTCCCTTCCTCCTCCGTGTCTTCCTCTCCTTCGTTCTCCCTGTGCCCTTGCTGCTGGTGGGAGGCCTCAGCTCCTCGCCACACTGGCCTGTCCTTGTGCCTGGTATCCTCATGACACGGCCATTCACTGCCCCAGAGCACGTGATCCGAGAGTACCGGGAGGATGTGAGAAGGCCTTCCGAGCCCTGATCGTGAGCATCACACACCATCACTTCCTGCACCATGTTTGTTGGGAGCTGGTCATTGCACCCAGCCCTCACTCGAGGAGGAGGGAATTGGGCCCCCTCCTGGGGTGTCGGGGTTCTGCACACCACCACCCTCCCAGAGGGTCTCGTCTAGCTTTCGTCTTTGTTAGAAGGCGGCTCGACCCTCTCTCCCTACGTGTGACACTCTAGTCGTGATGTTTGTGTGCTTGCTTGTGCACGGTTTATCTCCTTTGCCAGGCTGGACGCTCCTCAGTGCCTAGCCCAGTGTTTGGGCTGCTATAGGTGCTCAGAGGATGGAGTGTGAGTCAGGGATTGATTCCTTGGTCACCAAATCTCCCATGCTTCCTCCTAGTACTCGACCCACCTGCACCTTGCCGAGGACTGCATGAAGCACTACCAGGGCACCGTGGACAAGCTCTGCCGCGTAGAGCAGGTAGGGCTTCCTCCTTCCTCTGCATGGCAGACTGCTGTGCCCGTTCACCCCGCTGACATGTTAACCCTTGGCCTTGAACACCCTGCAGAATCCTAGGAATAGAGCTGGGAGAGCTGTGGTCGCGTGGTCAGCTCTGGAGCCAGTGCAGTTCCTCCTCGGGGGTAGGAGCGGTGGTCTGGAGTGCTGTGTGTGTGGGTTCCGCATGCCTGCCTGGCTCTCTCCAGAGCCTCTTTGACCTGGATGGCTCTGGGGAGACCTATAGACTTCCCAGCCTCCTGGCAGCTGGGCTGCTGAATTTTGTTCTGAATGTGTTTTCCTCCTTCTGTGACCAGACCAGCTTTGGAGATCTTGAGACCAAGAGAGGGCCGTGCAACCTCAGGCCAGGAACTCCCCAAAGCCTCGCGGGTCACACTTAGGCCTGAAAGCCAGGACTTTGGGATTTGAGTCCTGCCTCTGTCACTGGTTTATTTTTTTTTCCTGTTTCTCTCTGCTTTATTTTCTTCGTTGCACGAGGGATATCACGGTGCTGACACATTTTTCAAGAGAATTATACAGAGGACTCCCTAAACCTGGCCCTCCACCCTTCAAGTGTGACATTACTAAACTGCATGTCCACAGTGCTTTGTGTGTGGTGCTAGGAGTGAACCCGGGGCCCTGCATGCTGAGCACACTCTACCACTGAACTACACTCATGGCCCCTGTGTGTCAACTTCTAAGGGAAGAGAGGAGACATTCAAAGATCTGAAGCCTCAGCCAAAAGTCTCTATAGAAAAATACCAGCTCAGGTCCTCAGGTAAAGCTGAGATTTAGACCTTCTAGCTGATGTGACAGGCTCAGCTCCAGTTTGCATGCCCCATCCTGTGTCAGTGGCTGTTTACAAGGGGAAGTAGCCCTCCTGAAATCCATCATCAGTTTCTCAGGGGACCTTGGGAAACACATGTCCTCTCCAAAAGAGCTTGACCATCCAAAAAGGAGGTTGTACCCAGGTCAGTTAAAGTGCAGTTTGAGATTAAGTTTTGGAAGCTTAAATTTTTTGAGACAAGTTCAAAAGTATTGTTGGACTATTTCATTTTCCTGGGCTGACAAAGGGTACTAGAGGTGGGTCCTGCTGAGCAGGTGTTTGTTGAGACTGGCAGCAGCAGCAGGGCTTTGGTGAGGGGCATCCTGCCTCCCTAAGACCCAGCCTGGAAACAGACCATGACCTTGAGATCATCATTCATAAGGGCTCCTAGGATCTTGAGAGGAGAGAGGGAGGCTTCTGGCAGCCTTCTAAGAGTTAGAAAGGAAGTGGTCTCTAACGAATAGAGCAAATAGAGCGGATGGCTCTCTCATGCTGGGAGCTAAGTGCTGCGGCCTGGACAGGGTCTCGCCTGAGGCGCAGGGCACGGTAGATTGTGCTTGTGGATCTCCTCATCAGCAACTTTGTTTTTTAGTCCCGGGGATTGAACCCAGAGGCACTCAACCACTAAGCCACATCCCCAGCCCTTTTTTGTACTTTATTTAGAGACAGGGTCTGAGTTGCTTAACGCCTCACTAAATTGCTGAAGCTGGCTTTGAACTTGTGATCCTCCTGCCTCAACCTCCTGAGTCACTGAGATTATAGGTGTGCGCCACTGTGCCCAGCTTTGTCTGCAGCCCTTTTATTTTGGCAGGGGTGTACCAGGAATTGAATTCAGGGGCACTCGCCCACTGAGCCACATCCCCAGCCCTATTTTGTGTTTTATTTGGAGACAGGGTCTCACCGAGTTGCTCAGTGCCTCACTTTTGCTGAGGCTGGCTTTGAACTTGCTATCCTGCTGCCTCAGCCTCCCAAGTCGCTGGGATTACAGGTGTGCGCCACCGCACCCGGGTTCATCTGTAGCCCTTTTGTCATCCCTTCTTTCCTCCTTCCTCTCCCTGAGGGGGTTTGTAGGTTCAGGAGCACCCTTGTCCCCCATGTGCTTGAAAAAAATGGTAGGAAGATTAAAAACAGGTTAAAACCCTGGAGTAGTTAAAACTCAAAAAGCACATTCTCGGGACTGGGGTTGTGGCTCAGTGGCAGAGCACTTGCCTCACACATGTGAGGCACTGGGTTTATCCTCAGCACCACATAAAAATAAATAAACAAAATAAAGATATTGTGTCCATCTATAACTAAAAAAAAAAAAAAAGCACATTCTCATGTACCAGGGAGTGGAGTGGGAGATGTCGCCAATCAGTCGTCTCCAGGCCCTGAGCTCTCCTGGGCAGGGGGCATGTTCCTTTACTACCACCCCTCAGCAGAGCTTGTGCTCGTGTGCACAGGTCTGACCTTCACCTGCAGGGGACAGCCCAGCTTTACACAGGTGGCAAATCACCAGGGTTTCTAATTTTGGAAAGAGAAGCTCTGAGCTCTCGGTGCACTCACTGAGGCTGTTGAAGGCAGTGCTGGTGACACTAACTCTAACGGCAGCTCATTGACAGAGGAGCCTATGTGCCACCTGCCCAGCCATGCCCCAGAGCTTGGAGTTCATGGCCGTGAACTTTCTAAGAGCTGCCAGCTATCCAAACTGTTACCAGAAACGGGGCTAGCAAGGTGTGTTTCCTACAGGACCTGGCAATGGGCACGGACGCTGAGGGGGAGAAGATCAAGGACCCCATGAGAGCCATTGTCCCCATTCTGTTGGATGCGAATGTCAGCACTTATGACAAAATCCGCATCATCCTTCTCTACATCTTTTTGAAGAACGGTAGGCAGGGTGGGCTGCAGAGAAGGGCACGGCCAGGAAGGGGGGGCATGAAGGGAGAAGTGGCTTAGAAGACACGGAGGGGGGGCAGGTGAGGTCTGCGTGTCTGGGATCGTGACATAGTCAAACCAAGGGCAACTAGAGGCAGAGTTCCTTGATGACTCTAATTGGTAGCATGGGCGACGTCGAGGACGACAGGGACAGGGAGGGAGAGGCGATCAGCCTGCCGGCTCTGGTCAGCTGCATCCCATTTGCAATCTCTGCTTTTAGAGAACTGACTTGTACCTGTGTCACAGTTGCCAGCAGTGTCCCCTGTGCAGAAGATGGGCAGTAGGTGCATTCAACTTGGATTCAGGACGAGGGCAGTGGGGACTGCAGGGGGGCCAGGAAGAGGGAGGACACAGACAGTGAGGGGCAGTTGCTGCGGCCATCACTAGGACAGGGTGCTGCCACCACTAATGGCTCCAGTGGAAATGGAATATTTATTTTGCCCTCATCTTAGAGTCACATTGATGTGGTGGGCAGATCGGAGACGAAAGGAGGTGCTGTGCTTTGAGTGCAGTGATGGGCAGAGTCGGGTGGATGTGGCTCGGTGGTAAAGCTCCCCTGGGTTAATCCCCAGTACCAAAAATAAAATGGGTGGGTGACCAGGTGTCTTGTGCTTTCAGGCATCACCGAGGAAAACCTGAACAAACTGATCCAGCACGCCCAGATCCCCCCAGAGGACAGTGAGATCATCACCAACATGGCCCACCTCGGCGTGCCCATTGTCACAGATGTAAGGGCCAGGTTTGCGGGCAGGGAGAGGCAGGAGGGGCTGGCCTAGGTGGCTGCTCTGGAACTAACTAGCTGACAGCACTTCCCGGCCCACCCATGCACCCCACGCTCCGCATAAAGAGAGGACAGACAGAGTCCGAGGGACGAGGGTAAAGGTGCAAACAGGCAGAGTCAGAGGCCGGACATGCATGCCTAGAGTCACATTCTTACTAAAGCAGAGCTGCGTCTCTGCACCAAACAAAACAGGTGTCTCCCGGGTCTCGCCTGTCATGTCTCAAAGTCAGTCTGGCTTTACCTGCTGACACCTCAGACTTGGCTTCTCCTGGGAGGATGGGAGTGCTGCCCTTTGAGGCAAGCTGCTGGCCACCTCGGCATCTCCAGCACTGGGGCTGATGAGAACCAAGTTGGGCGGGTCATCCTGGAGGCTGGGGCCACAGAGTACTCCAAGAGCAGCTGGGCAGGGGTCCCCCAGGAGCTTTTCAGAACATGCTGCCACGCACCCACTTATAGGAGCCCCACTGTGTGCTTTCCATCTGCACGCAGTGGGCCCAAAGAACAGGCCTAGCAGCTAAAGCAGCAGACGGGCTGGAATCCTAAAGACAGGCTTTGTTCCATGGCCACTGACTGAAGGCCTGTCACTAGTGGGAGCTTAGTCTTTTTAGATCCTTGTTCATAAGCGAGATCAAAATAACGGAGGTGACTCAGTCCAACCTGTGCTGCTGAAGTGGAATGAAAGGCTGTCAGACACGAAGGGTATTTTCTCCTGTAATAGACAGCAAACAGGTTTTTTAACTATCTGGATTTTTTTTTTTTAATGACACATATTTGACCCACATTTGCCATTTTTCATGACTTCAAAGAACCAAATTTGTTCCAGGTTCCTGAAAGGGGTCCATCTTGGGCTATTTTTGGTCCTTATAAATCTTTGCCAATGCTAACTCTGAAGGAAGACCTTGGGAGAGTTTCCAGGGCCAGCGGAGGTCCTGAGGCCCAGGTGGCTCCTGCCTCAGTCTAATCTTGCGTGTGCTTGTGTTCAGTCCACGCTGCGCCGCAGGAGCAAGCCAGAGCGGAAGGAGCGCATCAGCGAGCAGACTTACCAGCTCTCACGGTGGACCCCAGTTATTAAGGACATCATGGAGGTCAGTGACGGACAGGGGTGTGGGAAGGGACAGCCAGGGCCTTGGGCTCTTCACTGGATGGCCCAGGTGCTTCCAGCATCCCCTACTCTCAGGTGCAGTGACATCCCGTGGTTTTCCCTTGAGGACAAATGTCCAGGCCTCCAGAGCCATCAGTCCTCCCGGTGCTCTTTGTTCTGAGAGGTCATGAAGAACATGAGACTGCCAAGTGTAGACCCCAAAGAGCCACTTGACTGCTGCTCCTGTCTTGGAGGACTTAGCCCTCTTGCTCTAGAGGCCCGTTGATGGTGTGTATCCAAAGCAGCCAGGCCCAGCCTGTAATACCAGTTACTTGGGGAGGATGAAGCAGGAGGATTGCAGGTTCAAGGCCAGCCTCAATAATTTAGTGAGGCCTTAGCTGGACGCGGTGGCGCACGCCTGTAATCTCAGCACTTTGGGAGGCTGAGACAGGAGAATCGCAAGTTCAAAGCCAGCCTCAGCAACGGCAAGGTGCTAAGCAACTCAGTGAGACCCTGTCTCTACATAAAACACAAAATAGGGCTGGGGATGTGGCTCAGTGGTCGAGTGCCCCTGAGTTCAATCTCTGGTACCAAATAAATAAATAAATAAATAAATAAATAAATAAATAAATAATTTAGTGAGGACTTAAGCAACTTAGCAAGATTCTGTCTCAAAATAAAAAGTAAAAAGACCTGGGGGTGTAGCTCAGTGGTAAGCACCCCTGGGTTAATCCTTAGTACCAAAAATAAAATAAAAACAAAAACAAAGGAAGTAGGCCCATCATAGCATCTCAAAGGTCAGGTGAGGAACATGCACAAGCTCTGCTGGGGGACATGACTGTGCCACACCTCGGGCCTCAGTGGGGCGTGGGTGGACAGCCTGCTCTGCCTCTTGTCCTGCTGCTCTCCTCCCAGAGCCTCCACAGACCAGCCCTCTGTCCTGCTGTCCTCACTGCATTGCCTGGAATGCTCTGGCCCCTCCTGTCCACATCCTGAGTCCTCTGTCCTTTAAAGTTCCATGTGGTCTCATGGCGTCCAAATGCTGTCCCTCCTGTCTGACCACTGAATCCACCAGGAGGCCTCTGGTCTTGCAGCTCATGGGAGGGCTGCTGCTTACAGGCACATGTGCTGCTCGGAGTTTGGGGTCATCTGATGCGATGACCTCTAGCACATAGCCTCGTGCGGATCTGTGGGCTGAGGCCATGGAGGGGTGGTCACTCCCTTCTCTCATGTAGCAGGAAGAAAGCCTGTGTCGGTCCTGCACTGCTAGGTCTTTGGGGCTGGGACTCAGAGATCAGCCCTGCGACTTCCATACTCGACAGGCAAACTAAACCAGGGCCCAGAGAGTGAAGGGACTTGCCTGGATCCCTTGGTCCATCCTTGGCAGCCAGGTTCCTGCTGAATGATGTGTTAGAGGTCATCTGCAAGCACCACAGCAACGAGCCTGCCATCGTGTGCAGCTAGAACGCACCAATGAAACAGGGAGAAAATGAGTATATTTTAAATAGAGTGAGTCAGTGTCCTATTTTTAAAACCCTCAAACCAAAAGGCTGGGTGGCCATGAAACATCCAGAGGCAGTCACAGTCTTCTCTTGGTGGAGCAGATAAAAGTATCCTGTGGTGTCGTCCCCCCCCATGCTCTCTGCTCCTTTCCTTCCCTCCCCCCTGGTCCTCTAGGGTGCAGGTGTCCCACAGTGGCCGGAGGAGGAGTGTGGATTCTCAGCGGGAGGTGGGTGGCTGTAACCACTCACCAGATGATCAGTGCTGAGAAGCAGGAGAGGCCCTGTGGTCCAGCTCCACCAGGCCGGTGGCTAGCGTCGGGGATTCAGTGGACACCAGGCCTGTGTGGGGCTTCAAACAGATTGCAAAAGGGAATAAATTGGAAAGAAATGAGAAAATGCAATGCTTTCCTATTTTTCACACTTAAAGAGAAGACCTGCAACTGTCTCAGCGTCACAGCCGGTGGCCAGAGGAACCCTGCTTGGGAGCTAGCTGGTGGCCGCGGCAGGCGGGGCGCCAGTCAGCCTGTTGGAGCCCCTCAGCCCTTTGAAGCAGAAGGCAGGCTGACCTGTGCCTTTCTTCCCCCCAGGACACGATCGAGGACAAACTCGACACCAAGCACTACCCATACATCTCCACCCGCTCCTCTGCCTCCTTCAGCACCACGGCTGTCAGGTGGGTGGACACAGGAGAGGGGGGTGATGTCTGGTCGCAGTGAGATGGGCCCTCCCTCGGCTTCCTACCAGGGCCACTGTGGGTACCCTGGCCTCCTGCTCCTTGTGGGCACACCCTCCACTGCCCCGTGCTCGCTCCACGGGGCCATGCAGCCTCCTTGCTCGTCCTTGAACCAGCCAGCCTGCTTCTGCCTCAGGACCTTTGCCCTTGCTTTTCTCTTTGTCTGAAGTTACCTGCCTCGCACAGTTAGCCTCTTTTCTTCAGGTCTCCCTTGAGGGTTGCCTCCCTGTCCTTCCCTCACTGCCCTGTTTAGGCTCAGCAGAGCAGCGCCGTGGCCCAGCCCGAGCGCCCCATGTGGAAGCAGCCCGCCTCCTGACAGTGGGCGCACACAGAGGCTCCTGAGAACATCAGGGCCAGGGACAGCACCATCAGTGGCTCCAGAGAGGGCATCTGGCACTGGTGACCACGGTTCCCGGGGCTGGCTCTTCGTCCCTCCGTCCTCTTCCGTGCTCTTCCTGCCTGTCCTCCCTCCTTCTCCTCTGTCTGCATTCTCACCTTCCCAGGACCTGGGTGGCATCGGTTGCATTGGCAACCCCCTGGTGGCAAGCAGCACGGGGGCCAGGCTGCTCGGGGACAGTGGGACAACAGATTGCACAGGGAAAGAGACCGAGAGTTTTGGATTGGCCCAAATACCGCCCGGGTGCCTTCCCCACTAGGAAAGGGCGTGCAGTGACGTCCTGCGTCAGGAGGACAAGCAGAGCATTTCCATGTCCAGGAGGCTTGTCCCCTTCCTGTCACTTTTCCTGTTTTCTTGTCCTAGCAGCAGCCCATTTCGCGCCTGCTTCCCGGGTCCCTGTGCAGGGACACCATGGGCAGAGAGGCCAGCTGAAGGCCACCCTGCCCTGGCTCACCCGTGCTCTTTGGCAGACAGCCTCCCAGTGCCTGTCCCCGTGGCACTGAGCTCTGTCACATCATCATTCAGACCCGCTGCTGTCCCCCGCCCACCCTGTTAAACTGTGGCCCCTAGGTGGGCACGGCGGTCTCTTTCTGGGAGGCCCAATCCTCATGAGGCCTGGGCAGTATGTGTTTGCCCAGGAGATCCGTGTGACAGTGTGGGGACAGGCCTCTGACACTGTCATTGCTGCTCAGTGCCATCAGTGTCCCAGACACACTCAACCTGGAGCAGATGCCTGAGCAAGCGTCGTGCCCAGGAAGCTGCTGAACTTGACACAGCCCCCTGGAGCTGAGCCGGACCTCCGGCGGCTGCACGTGGCCTAGAGTGACAGTGTCACCACAGAGGCGCTAGTGATGACCTTCTCTGTGCAGTTGACGGCTCAGAAATTGCACTGCAGCCCAGCAAGCGATGCTTCTCAGACGCCTCCTCCTTGCTGGGTGCGGCACCCGCCTGGAGTGCGGGACTGTGAGCAGACACTCACCCGCTCTCTCCTCTCCCCTAGCGCCCGCTATGGGCACTGGCACAAGAATAAGGCCCCAGGGGAGTACCGCAGCGGCCCTCGCCTCATCATTTTCATCCTGGGGGGCGTGAGCCTGAACGAGATGCGCTGTGCTTACGAGGTGACGCAGGCCAACGGCAAGTGGGAAGTGCTGATCGGTGAGTCGCGCACGGGCTCTGGGCAAGCAGCTGCCTCATCGCACTGGGACTCATCCCACGCTTTGGTGTCGCCTTCTGTCTCAGGTTCTGCACTGCCCCAGCAAAACATAGTCCTAGGGGACCGTTTGTGGGTGGCAGAAACTGAGGGGCCAACTGTCCCTTCCTCACTTATGTGTCGTGAGGTGGAAGCACCTGATCAGAGTCCAGCAGACTCAGGCTCAAATCTGTGCTCTGCCACTGCCAAGCGGGGTCACCTGGAGCAAGTGACTGCCCTCTCCAGGCCTCCATCTCCTGTGCAGCCACACCGGGCTCAGCACCTGCCCTCACAGCCCCCAGCTGGGCCTGAGGTGGGAGCTGCGGTGTCCTAGCACCGGACGCTGTGGGGATGGTGGGAGTTACCACCCTCCTCCCTCGCTGTCAGTTGGGGATGCTGGGTGGTTGTGAGACCATACCGCCTGGAACCTGCGGTCCTGGTCTCTGGATTCTCTTGAGGGCTCCCCGATCTGGCTCCTCCCAAGTTCTAGCTGCCACACCCTTTCCAGTATTTCAAGCTGGTTTCCAGGAGAGAGGAGGCAGCTGCCCCAGAGGCTCCAGCGCAGCCAATGGTCTTCTTCCTTCCACTCCAGGAGCTGCTGCAGTTTCTAGGGCTGGC
Organism: Geosciurus inauris; assembly: GCA_004024805.1. Classification (NCBI taxonomy): domain Eukaryota; kingdom Metazoa; phylum Chordata; class Mammalia; order Rodentia; family Sciuridae; genus Geosciurus; species Geosciurus inauris. The sequence continues at coordinate 53,017 of PVHX01005230.1, read as the reverse complement.
AGAGGAAGCATGAGCTGGGAGAAATCTTGCGTTCTCCAGATGCCCTCCTTGTGTCCCTTCTTACCCTTAACACAATGGATTTGCCCCTGCCCAGGTGTCCCTCTTGGCACTGATTGGCAAGAGGTGATCACAGGCACAGCCCTGGCCAAGCTCCGCCCTCAGCCAGAACACGGCCATGCTGAGCAAGGCCTGAGATCAGAGACCTGGTCCCCCTTAGGAAGGGGCGTCCCGTGCTCCCAGTGGGGACTTACACTCTCCAGGACCTGAGGATGGCCTCATGGGCCATCTCCATGTGAACTGCAGCAGGACAGACCCCGAACTGCCCCAGTCGGGAAGGCTTCTCTGCCTTCTGCCCATAGGTGCCACTATTGGTCACTGTCCCAGGCACAGTCATCATCTCAACAACAAGTACCAGTTGTATTCCTCCTGTGCGGAGTGACTGGGTCACAGTGCCCCAAAGCTATCCAAGAGAGCTGGCTCCACAGACCAGTCTATGGCTGCTCCTGGGCTCCTCGAGATGGACCAGACAGTGTCTCCTACCGTCTCAGTACCACAACCCCTCCCAGCTCCCTGGGCTTCCCTGTCTGGCCACTAGGCCTCCCTGTAATTGTTTCTCCTTTCTGGTGGTGCAGGCCCCTGATCAGCTCTCTGTCCCCTGCTTGCCTGTGTTGCATGAACGTGTTGGATAATTCCAAGCTCAAACACAGCTTTCCTGGACAGACGCTGTCACAGCCAGGCTTTGGGTGTGGTCTTCCTCTGCCCCTTTGCACCTGCTTTGAGTTTCCCTGTGGGGAGGTGGAAACCTGGGGACAGGACGCTGCCCATGCAGGTTCATGGAGGCCTGTGCAGACAGCCTATGTCCGCTGTGTGGCCTCAGCTGCTTCGTGCACGCCAGCCACCTTGCCTCTGTGTGCGCGTGTGCATGCGCGTGTGCACAAGCGTGTACGTCTTGCTTTCTCACGCCTCACTGGCTGCATAAAGTGTAGGCCTAAGTTGGCATGCTCCTGTGACGTACCTTTGTTCAAGCAGTCAGCTGGCCTCTGTTCTCCCACAGGTTCTACTCATATTCTTACTCCCACCAAATTTCTCATGGACCTGAGACACCCCGACTTCAGGGAGTCCTCTAGGGTATCTTTTGAGGATCAGGCTCCAACAATGGAGTGAGAGCCAAAGAAACAAAGTAAAAGCAGCTTATTACAGAAAAGAAACTCTTCCACTCTGAAGGGCTTTCTTTGATTATTCCGTCACTCTTTTTCTTTGTTTTTCCCTTTTTAGTTTCTTATTTCTTTGATTTTCTTTTAACAAGAAAATGCTTGCAGTTCTTAACGCCGATTGAAAATGTGTCCAGTGCTGCCTCGGGCCCTGCCCTGAAGCCCTTGGGGCTCCAACCTGCCAGCTCATTCATGCCCTGGGTGACACTCTGCCAGCCGGATAGCTGCAGGCCACTGTGTGTAAACCAAAGTGACAGTGCCTGTAGGAACAGTCCTCAGAGCGGGAGCTGGAAGCTGAAAGCTGAGGGACGCCTGAGGCATGCCAAGCCTGCCGGCAAGAGCAACCCCATGAGCATTCTCAGGGAATGTAGGCATCCTGGTGGTGACTTGGCTTGGGAGCGTGAAAGTGAGGCCAGGGACACTCAGCAGGGGGCCCATGTCCACCAGGCAGACCTCCGGGGAGATGCCCGTGGGCACCTGCTGGTGAGGAAGGCTTGCCAGGAGCATTAGGATAGACTCTGGATGTGCCAATACCGTTTGTAGGACAGGAACTTCCCCAGCTAAGGATCGGTTGGTCACAAGCTGCTGTGTGTGCTTGGTGCACGTCAGTCCCCAGCGGGAGGGACTTCATCTCATGTTCTTCTACTGAAATGGCACTTAATAGCCATTTGCTAAGAAATTGCTTTTATTTTAATTCTCCCATGGAGCTTTCGAGAGTCAAATAATTATACCCCCTCTTCCTCTGATGTGTCTCCGTAAGGTCTGTAGCCTTTCTGGAGAAATTCATTCTAGACATTGTGCAGCTGTAAAGAACATTGTCATGCTGGGCGTGGTGGCGCATGCCTGTAAGCCAAATGACTAGGGAGGCTGAGGCAGGAGGACTGCAAGTTCAAGACCAGCCTCAGCAACTTAGCAAGACCCTGTCTCAAAATAGAAAAGGGCAGGGGATGTTAGCTCATAGGTAGAGCACCCCTGGGCTCAATACCCAGTACTGCAAAAAAAAAGAGAGAGCAAAAGCGAGCGAGTGAGCAATTTTTGATATTGTCCTCATTCCTTCCTCTTTCCACCTTCACATGTCAGGAAACTCCTGTAGTGTGTTCGAGTGGCCGTGGCAGACTGATGCTCAAGCCCTCCATCCCAGCATTAGTGTCTTGGCCTTGTTGATGCTCAGGGATGGGGCCATGTTTTGTGTCCCTGACTTTCATACTCCACTGACTGTGGGCTCTGAAAATGCCCATTGCCCTGAGCTGAGACATGGCCCCATAAGCAGTGGAAAGTGACCTGAGCCGATAACCAGGACTGGACTCGAGCTCTGCTCCTCCACGAGCACCTGTGTGGCTGAGAGGTCACCTCCTTCCCTGGCCACTGTAAATGGGCACAAGGGGGCAGAACCACAGCACTCCAGGCTCCTTTGAGCTCTGGTGGTTGTAATTCAGTCAGTGCCTCAAACCACGCATGCCTGCCACCCTCTTTCTTATGATGTCAGGGGAATGGCCCATCAGAACCTTGGCTCGGTGGCATCAGAAGCATGCTCACTTACATAAAGAAATGGAGCTCCATCTGGAAGGGAGGAACAGGACCACTCACTCACTCCTCCTCTTTCCTCTCCTTGGCCAAGGGCTGGCACACTCCAGGGAGCAGAAAGCTGAGCATAGCAAGTAGTAGCAAGCCAGGACAGGAGCTGGTGACGGCCCAGCCTTGGCTCCCATCCTTCCTGGGCTTGCCTTCTTCTAGAAAGCAAGGCCGGTGGGGAAGGGGAGGGGGATAAAGGCAGTTATTAGGAAGGGAGGGGGGGACGAGGCAGGAAGATGTATTCCCTGGAAGCAGCTTGATTGTTAAATCAGAGACATCCTGGCCTGTGTGCAGGTGGCAAGTAGGTGGGTGACATTTGCTGCAAGATACATTTAAAGACTTCCAGAAGGACACACAAATGTTTGACAGCAGACCACTTGTAGGGCCTAAAAGAATCACACCACACCTTTTCCCTGTTTCCAGAGAAGCTTCCCCTTTGCAGAAAGCTTTCCTTGGTTTTCCGTTTCCATCCCAGAGAGGGCCCCAGCGGCCATCAGAACAGAGCGGGAGTGGACAGATATCTAGTTGTATGTTCTTGGCTTTTGGAATAGTTTGCTAGACAGCGTGGGGTTTTACAGAGCTCAGCTAAGAAGCAGGGAGGCCTAGGCAAGTTGGCGCTCACCTGTGATTCCAGTGACTCCGGAGGCTGAGGCAGGAGGATTGAAAGTTCCCAGGCAACTTAGCAAGACCCTCAGCAAGTTAGTGAGACCCTGACTGAAAATAAGAGAACACAAAGGGCAGGGGAGGCAGCTCAGTAGTAAAGCACTCCTAGGTTTGATCCCCAGTTACCCTGACCCCTGCAAGAAAAGCAAACCCAGAACCTAGTACCAGTGAGGTCAGAGAGCAGAGTCTCCCCTGCCCTCTGCTGTCCTGCAGGCAGCACAGCCCTCTGGAGAGCTCGAGCTTTCTGCTCAATAGCAGTTTTGTGGTGGCTTGTTTTTTAAGAGAGGAGTTTCTGCCTGCCCAGCACTGACATGTCCCCAGCCGGCATTGTGCATGGTGACAGTACTTCACTCTGTCTTCTCTCCTGTCCCTGAAGCAGCTCCCCCAGGTCTGGATCACAGGGAGCCAGTGTGGACAGCAGAAGTCCAGGTCCACCGAGCCTCCTTGTAGCTGCCCAGTCATGCCTCTAAACTGTCCGCGAATGACATCTTTTGATTAGATTCCACCTCTTTTTTCTAGTTAATTTAGGCTAAAATACCACTCCTGAGGGGACGTGCTCAGGAACGGGAGAAGTCCCTGGCCGGGCTGGACTCTTGGCCTGCATGCACTGCTTGGGAGAAAGTCCTTGTGGTTTTTTTTTTTTTTTTTTTTTTTTTAAATATTTTTTTAGTTGTAGATGGACACAATGTCTTTATTTTATTGCTTTGTATGTGGTGCTGAGGATCGAACCCAGGGCCTCACACATGCGAGGCAAGCGCTCTACCGCTGAGCTACAATCCCAGCCCCAGTCCTTGTGGTTTTATGTTGAGTCTTTTCCTTTCTCTAGGTCGGGGTCAGGTGAGTCGTTCCCAGCAGGGCTCAGGTCTGGACCTTGGGCAGAGCCCAGCTGCTGTTGAGCATCACTTGCCCGTTCCCTCCCCTCCTAGGAGGAGCCAGGGTGCCCAGAATCAAGAGACCAAAGGCCCTGCTGCGCCAACAGCCCACCCCTCAGACCTTCTTCCTCGCCACCTGTGGATGGAAGGGTGGGCTGGTCACCGCCTCAGCCCTGGACCCTCAGCTCACCCGCTTGCCCTTAGACATGCACGTCCTCAGGCAGCTCCCTGGGTATTCTGAGTCAGTAGGTCTGTTCCAGGCCAGTCGGGGACAGCTAGACCAGCTAGGCTGAGAACTCTTGGTGCTCAGATTCCATCAGTGTGGTGGGAAGGGTTTTCTCCCATCACAGCGTGTCTGGCCTGTGGCTTTGACATGGCTTTTGTGGCTTTTGAACATGGAGATAGCGTTCGGCTAGGCTCCACTGTGCTTTGGAGACCACCATTCACATTTCACGTGACCCCGTTACATGGAACAGAAGGAACCCTCAGAGCAGTGAACCCACCTGCTGCTCTCTTCTGGAGGGCTGCATGGTCAGCCACCAGTGAGTTCAGAATGAGAATATTAGGATGTGTGACTTATGGGCTTCAGCTGCTGATAGCATTCACGGTGTGGAAAGTTTGGTGGACATTATTAAAGCCATACAGAGCGCTGCGTGTCAGGATTGGCTTCCAGGTAATTTGGACTAATGCCAACCAGCCTGGTCCCTTTAAAGAGACCATAAGTGAAGGCCCAGGAACGTGCTGTTGCTGTCTTGGTTGTCCCCATGACTCGGTCCTAGAGTTGTTCTTCAGTCAAGACTAGGAAGGCTCAGTGTCAGAAAATTCTACAGCAGGATTCCCTGCTCTTTTCGCTTCCCCCAATCCCTAATCTTCTCGTAAAACAGTGGTGAGTGCTGTGCGCTAGGCATCTGATCGAAGGAACCCCTTTGGGTTTGTCCTCGAAATCGAGTCTGCCTTCTTGTTTCCTGGAACCTTTTTGGGTGCTGGGAAGGGGGTGTTGGGGACGGTGTTCTCTGGCAGGTGCACTGCTCTCGTTGCACGTAGGGAACCCTGCACACCTCCCACCACTGCCCCCAGGCTGGCTGTCAGTGACCACACGGGCCGGGCCACGTGGAGCTGAGGTCTCGAAGGCCCTCATTCTGCCAGCTGTTCCTGCTTCAGAATTGGGGACAAGCCTGGCACCATTTCTGTCCTTTGTCCTCTTTGCCTTTGAGCTCCTGTAGGACTAGTAGAAAGATTCCTAAGCTCCCCAAAGTGAGTGTGGGGAGGGGTGCTGTAGAAACGCCCAGGGTGTCACTGCTCAAGGAGCCTCAGGCCAGCAGATAGCAGTTGGCTGTAGAGCGCAGGGGCCAGGGCAGGCTGCGTGCTCCGGGCATCACGTCAGCATCCCTGCGAAGTAACCGAGGATAGGCTCCTCACCCAGAGAGTGGGGTCTGGGGCCTGAACCGCAGAGAGCAGGACGTTGAAAACATCTCTCACGCCAGGTGAGAGGGTGTTGCCGGTTTCCTGCTGCTCTAGACTGACCAGGAAAGCCCCAGCTCCCGCACTCCAGATCAGCAAAGTGAGTAGTGGTCAGAGGCATCAGTAGTGGAGGCTCAGCCAGCAGGCCCGCTTTCTTTTGCCTGCCTTGAAATGGAAATCTGGCATCCGCGTTTCCGCTCCGCCTCTCCCATGAAGGCCCGTCCCTTGCCCAGGTCTCCAGGGAGGCACATTTTCAAGTACGGATCTCTTTTGTTGAGTTCTCTCCCACCAGGATCTTTCTTTGAAGTCCACTGCTGCATGCGGCAGGTCTCATGCTCACACGTCACCCAGTCACTTCCGTTCTGTTTGATTAAGTCCATGTCCAAACCACACGATCCATGCATCATTTACTGCACTTATTAAATCTCTTTCTCTCCTTATGAAAAAGGCCTTCATTTTTTTTTTTTTTTTTTTACTTTTGCACTAGAAATATATCTAATTCCATTAGCTTAAACTTTTGCAAGCATTTCTAATCTCTTAACAATGTGCGATCTCTGCAAGGTAAGGCCTCAGGTCCCCGCCCTTTCCCTCACACCTGAGGTCCCGCCCCACGGCAGTGCCAATCACCTGGCTCTGAGGTCAGTGCACCCCCACCCAAGTCCTCCCAACCAGGCACCGTTGTTTCCACACACAGACCCCTACCAACCCCTGCCCCATTCTCAACTTTTCCCCTTGGCCATGTCATTTGGAGTTTCTCTCCCTGGCCTCACCTGGAGCTTGAGATTGAGAAATGCAGCCACCCTGTCACCTGACAGATGGTGCTGGCTCTGAGGAGAGGTGGCTCATTCCCTGCTATAGCCTGGGACCTGCCTGAGCCCTCGATGTCTTCCTGGCCTCCTGTGACAGGGGCCTAGACGCCCATCCCCAGTCCCCTCCCAGCTTCCACTGGACCCAGACCAGGGTGGAGGGAGGAGGATGGGTGCAGATGTGGGCACGGAGGGCAGGAGAGGAGAGTCGGCAGCTACAACGGGTGAGCTCACTGTCTTCTCTGCCTCCCCAGGATCCACGCACATTCTCACCCCACAGAAACTGCTGGACACACTGAAGAAACTGAATAAAACAGAAGAAGAAATAAGCAGTTAAACCACACCCCTCCCACTGCTCAGAGCCCCTAGCGCCACGCCGGTTACTTTGCTGCCTCCCCAGCCCTGCACGCCCTGGCCGGCGCCGCGCTGCGTTGTGGTTAATGATGCCCTCTTCCCGTTTGAAACAAGAAAATAATGCATTGTGTTTTTTAAAAAGATATCTTATATATGTATCCTAAAAGAAGTTCATGTGCAAGCTGCAGAAGTTTTGGAACTCTTGAGAATGAACGGACTCCTCCCCTCATTTACGATCCCCTGACCTTGTACATAGTCACATGCGACGCGTGCAAACTGCTCGAGTATGGAAAGGTAGAAGTTTGGGTGTTTTTAAAATGTGTTTTGGGTTTTTCTGTTCTTGCTGGGAATCATAGAGCTCTCTGTCCTTCAAGTATTTCACACCGAGGATTAATCTGTTCCTTCACTCCAGTTCTTACCCCATGGTGTCTGCTCTCATCCAGATAAGCTGGGAAGTGACCATCAGGGGACAGACACCTCACAAGGCTGAGATGGAACTGACCTCTTTGCTTTCCCTCACAGCTTGTGCCCCAGAAATGCAGCCGTGGGTGGAGGCTGGGAGTGTCCCCAAAGCCAGGCTGGGTGCCAGCTGGTGTCTTCCACAGTGTGGCACTGCTCCCCCAGGCCTGTGGCCACACTGTGTGACCCTGAAGAGGTCCTTCCCACCTAGGTCACTGTGCATAAGACAAGGAAAAGCAGACTCCTCCCAGATGGAGCAGTTAAGGCTGACCCCACTGACCAGGTCCCTCCCCAGGGGCATCACCCCTCACAGCTCCTGTTCCCTAGAAGGGTCAGCCCAGGTCAAGTTCAAGGTCAGGACTGGACTGGAACAGGTGGTTCCTGACAGCTCCTGGGCAGAGAGGGCCCTTGGCCTGGAGAAGAGCCTGTCAGGCTGATGCAGATGCTGTCCCCACTCCATGAGCAACGTCGTCAGGTCATCCTCAGTCCAAGATTCGTTGTGGCTCCTTATTTCCTGTGGTGTGCAGTCATATGTCATGGTGGTTGTAAGAGAAAATGATCATTTTATTTGCTGTATAAACATGTAGCTATAAAGCAGAAGTTAGAGAAGCAGATGCTGGAAGGGTGCGCCCATCCTCAGGACTCGGCGGCTCCTGTTCTCGGGAGCAAGCCCACCGTTGTTCTGCTGCTGTTGTCGTGAAATATAATGACAGTGGAAGTCACAAAAAATGTCCCCTGCCCCGCCCCCCGCCGCCCTTTGCCTCCCGCAGACCGTGTGTGTATTACTGTGTCTTGTGACGTCCTTGCCACCGTGATGTGCGCTAGCTCTGCCCGGCCGCCTTCCTTTGAGAACATGTTCCTGGACGCCTGCGGCTTCTCTCCTGCTGGCTCTGGAACCTCCTTTGCACTTGACGCAGCCCCCGGGTCTCCCGCCGCCTTCTCCCCTCGAGATCCTGCCTCCTTGGGACAGAACCCAGGACTTGCGCTGGTTGGTCTCTTACTGTCCCCGCTTGTTTTGTCCCCTCCCTCTGACCAAGCAACGCTCACGCTTTAGGACCTTGTTTGTCGAACATGTTGGTTTTCCTTTCTGTTATTTATATAAAAAATAATTTATCAAAAGGATATTTTAAAAAAAAAAAGCTAGTCTGTCTTGAAACTTGTTTACCTTGAAATTACCAGAATCTCAGTGTTTGAAAGTATTGAAGCACAAACATGTATCATGCCCGCGCCGTTCTGTACTGAAGCACTTGAGTCTAATAAATAAAGAAATCAGCGCCCACTCCGGTGTCCAGGGCAGCTCCGGGCTGGTTTTACTTTGGGGAGTAGAAGGAGAAAGCCTGCGCAACAGTCCACCGCAGAGGAGGCCACCACCCCACGCTGTGGCTCGACGCCTTCTGGACCGCGGTCATTGTCACCTGCATGGGCTCTGCAGCTGTCTCAGGGAGCTTGCCTCGGGCGCTGTAGCAACAGGGCACTGCCTGGAGATGAGGCAGTCCTCTGTCCCTCCCCCTGCAGAGGCCTCTGCTCAGACACTCGGGGATCAGGTGCAGCTCCAGCATGGTACCCCTGTGTTCAGGGCACCCCTTCAGCAGGTGTCACTGCCTCCATTCCCAGCCCATGCGTGTGATGAATTGCTTCTAGGTTGGAACCTGGCGAGAAGCCAGCAGGTCTTAAAACTTGCTCGGAACCTGCTGGGGAGACCGCGGTGAGGCTGGTCCAGCTCGTAGACTGGACCCTGAAGTCAGAGTCAGGGTCACGCCTGAAATCCGCTGGAGCCAGGCACAGGGCAGTGCAGCATTTTGAACCAGCTTGTGTTTCCACTCTTTTGTCCTGTGGCTCATGAAATCCTGCTCTGTTGTGGTTCAGATAGAGTCTGAGGGTGTCTGCGGAGGGCTCTTGTGTTGGGACCTTGGTCCTCAATGTGCTGGTGCTGGGAAGGGATGGGACCTTTACAGGGTGGGGCCTAGTGGGAGATGCCTGGGCATGGTGACGGCACCACCCTCCGAAGGAGTCAGTAGGGTCCTCAAGTTCTTGTCCCCTCCTCAGACTTTCTGTGGGGGGGCACTGGGGATGGAACTCGGGGGCACTGGACCACCGAGCCACACCCCCAGCCCTATTTTGTGTTTTATTTAGAGAGCGGGTCTCACTGAGTGGCTTAGCGCCTTGCTAAATTGCTGAGGCTAGCTCTGAACTTGCGATCCTCCTCCTCAGCCTCCCAAGCTGCTGTGATTTACAGGCACGCGCCACTGCGCCTGGCTTCCTTCCTTGGACTTTGGCTTCCTGTCTTGCCATGTGATCACTTTCGAGTATTCCCACTGTGATGTTATTAGCCATGAGGTCCTGACCAGAGCTGAGCCCAAGCCCTTGAATCTCCAAAATGGTAGCTAAATAAACATCTTTTCTTCATATATTACCCAGCCTCAGGTATTTCATTATAAGAACAGAAAATGGACCAAGGCACCTTCATAGCATGGAGAAATTTAATAACTCAGGCTTCTTGTTAGGATTTGCACTGCCATATCCCTGGTGAGACTTGCCTTACCAGAACTGACAATGGCAGTGCCTGTTTATCAACATGCCAGGCTTCTCACGAGCCTTGTTCATTAGACAAGTCCTCTCCCATTCTACAGACAAGGAAGCTGAGGCTCAGAGAGAAGCACTCAAAGCTCGCTCTCCTGGGGAGCATCTGATACCCTTTGTTTTGTATCAGCGGTTTCTTCACCAGTAACAAAAATGCCTTAGAACAAGATCCCAAGATTGGAGTTTTTGAATTCTCATTCTAAACCAAGTTCATGCTAAAGCAAAGTAAATCCTGTGTGCTCTTTCTTCCCAGGGCCATCTGTTCCTCCAGGCCCAGGGGAGGACTCTCTAGTCTCTGATTTTTTTCTGACATCCTTCAGTCCTGACTTTCCGTCACTTCTCTCCATTCCTCCTCCCTCACTGCCACCCCAAAGTAAATGAGAGTGATACTTTGCACTCGTGGCCAAAGTCCTGGCTCCCTATTTAATGTAGCACAGAGGGAGCCGGCTGGCTGTTCCTCCAGAAGTCTCCAGTGGTGTTCTGTCCCCTGAGGGGAAGGTTCTGAGACAAATTAAAGCTTATTCAAAGCATCAGTCACTAACTGAACAGTCCCCAAACAAGACAGGTCCAAGAGCTGCACTCTGCCCTTCAGAGGCTCAGGTCCAGGCCAGAGATTTCAGCAGAGCCAGCTGAGGGGCCTGTACATGCCCCTCGGTGTGACACCAGGCATTCAGCAGACCGGCCAGGGGAACAGAGCTCAGTGACAGGCAGTCCTGGGCGGAATCCACTCTTGGCCTCCTTCCACGTGAACTTGATGAGGAACTTTGCTCCCTCCTGTGCTGCCTCTGGAACATAGTACACCATAAACACTCATTGGCAAGGATGAAGATGAGGCCTGGGGAAAATAAACCGAGAAGGGGCCACACGTTCACTGTAGACATGGACAAATTGTACACTCTCCAGGGAATACTTTAAGGCAGTTAAAAATGCATGGCCTCAGTTGCAGACATCAGCACGAATAACTCTTAGGAACTTGATGTTGAGTGAAGAGCAAGGTATGGGAGGACACGTGCAGAATAACTGTTCATGTACCGCTTAAACCTCACTAAAAGCACCATGGGGCACTGAGGGCGCAGCTCAGTAGCAGAGCATGAGGCCTGGGTTCCATCCCCAGCACCACACACAAAAAGGCACTTAGCGCTAGGCTGGTGGAGCAGGTGCTCATGGGTTGCTTATGGTCGCAGAGGTTGTAAATGTGTAAGAGCGTGTGTAGGAGTGCTAACTACTGGAGTCTAAGCAGTGCTGTCCCTGGGGAAAGGACAGCTGCTATCGTGCTGCCTCATATCCTCAATCACAAATGAACCAGTGGCTTAACTGGGCTTCCTGGAACCAAAACAGAACAGAAATGCTAATTCTTTTTTTTTTTTTTTTTTTTTTGGTACCAGGGATTGAACTCAGGGGCACTCAACCACTGAGCCACATCCCCAGCCCTATTTTGTGTTTTATGTAGAGACAGGGTCTCACTGAGTTGCTTAGTGCCTCGCCATTGCTGAGGCTGGCTTTGAACTCGCGATTCTCCTGTCTCAGCCTCCCTAAGTGCTGGGATTACAGGTGTGCACCACCGCGCCCAGCTCAGAGATGGTAATTCTAACAGGCTGGCAGACACTGGGCACTAGCTCTGTGCCAGGCCAGCAGGCTTTCTAAGTGTCTCATTGAACCTTCTCAACTCTAAGAGTTAGGTGTCGTTATCAGCCCTCCTCCACAGGGGGACTCAAAGTAACTTGGCCAAGTTCCCCAGCTCAAGCACAACAAGGCATTCTGACTGCAGGGCCCATCTTTTTTTTTTTTTTTTTTAAAGATTTTTTTTTATTTGTAGATGAACACAATGTCTTTATTTTATTGCTTTGTATGTGGTGCTGAGGATCGAACTCAGGGCCTCACGCATGCGAGGCAAGCGCTCTACCGCTGAGCCACAATCCCAGCCCCTGCAGGGCCCATCTTGCGCACGCTCAGGTAGACACTGATTATGGTGAATGCAGAAGGCAGGTCTGCAGGGGCTGGAACAAGTAAGTGCCTTAAGGATGGTGATGGTTTTATACAGGCAAGCCAAGGAAGTGAGGAGACGTACCTCCTGATTGCCAGAATATGTGTGTGTGCATGTATGTGTGTGTCTACCTATGAATACGCATATATGTATATCCATGTACACAGGAATAGATATATAAAGAACTCCTACAATTCAACAACAAAAAATGACCTGATTAGAAAGTAGGCTCGAATAGACACTCCTCCAAGGGAGATGTGCAAGTGGCCAATCAGCACAGGAAATAATGTTTGGCTTCACTGTCATTTGGGAACTGCAAATCAAAACTATGGTGGTATACCCCCAATGCCCGTTAAGATGGCTATTATTAAAAAATAACAAACAAATAAATGTTGGTGGGGAGCAATTGGAACCCTTGTGCTCTGTTGGTGGGAATGTAAAATCGTGCAGCTGCTGTGGAAAACTGGACGTTCCTCAAAAAATTAAAAACAGCCAAGTGCATGCCTATAATCCCAGTGAATAGGGAGACTGAGGCAGGAGGATTCCAAGTTCAAGGCCAACCTGGGCAACTCAGACCCTGTCTCAAAACGAAAAATATAAAGGGCTGGGGATGTAGCTCAGTGGCAGAGCACCCCTGAGTTCCATCCCAGTACCAAAAAGTAAAATTAATAATTAAGTGGGTACAGTGGCACACACCTGTAATCCCAGCACTTTGGGAGGCTGAGATAGGAGAATGGTGAGTTCAAAGCCAGCCTCAGCAATGGAAAGGCACTAAGCAATTCATTTGAGACCCTGTCTCTACATAAAACACAAAATAGGGCTGGGGATGTGGCTCAGTGGTCGAATACCCCCGAGTTCAATCCCCACTACCAAAAAAATAATAATAATTAAAAATAGAAAGCCAGGCGTGGAGGTGCAAGCCTGTAATCCCAGAACTTAGGGAGGTTGGGACAGGAGACTGGCTAGTTCAAAGCCAGCCTCAGCAATGGCAAGGCGCTAAGCAACTCAGTGAGACCCTGTCTCTACATAAAAGCACAAAATAGGGCTGGGGGTGTGGCTCAGTGGTCAAGTGCCCCTGAGTTCAATCTCCAGTACCAAAAAAAATATATATATAGAACTGCCATATGATCCAGTAATTCTTTCCAAAAGAGTTGAAATAAGGGATTGAAGAGATATTGGTACAACTGTTTACAGCAGCATTATTTGCAGCAGTCAAAAGACTAAAGCAGCCCAAGTGTCTAACAATGGATGAATAGTTAAACGAAACACAGAGGAATATTATTTAGCTTTAAAAAGGAAGGAAATTCTCACACATGCTACAACATGGATGAACTTGGAAAACATAATGCTAAGCCAGTCATCACAAAACATAAATACTGTTAAGAGTCCACTTATATTAGGAACCTAGAGTAGTCAGACTCATAAAGACAAAGAATGGTGGCTTCTAAGGCCTGGGGAGGGGAGAGGTGGGGGGCTGGTGGGTTGTTGTGTCGGTGCTAGTGATCAGCCCAGGGCCTTGGGCATGCTGGCTAATGCCCTGCCGCTGAGCCACATCACAAGCCCTGGAATTAGTGTTTAACGAGGGAGTTTGTTTTGCAAGACTGAGCTCTGGAGATGGATGGTGGTGACAACATTGTGAATGTGCTTAATGACACAGACCTGGGGATACTTAAAAATGGTGAATATGGTAAATTTTGTGGGTTTTTTTTTAACCACAATTAAAATAGAAATAAAATTTTAACAAGCTCCATACTCCAGAGAGCTGATGCTCATTTTGCAAGCCAATGGCCACTGAGCCCGGTGCTGAAAGGGTCTGGGAGCTTGGGAGGGCCTGGCTACAGGAATGGACGAGGCTGCCCTGAGTGCCAGCCACCTCACCGTGTTCCCAAGGACTGGTTAGCTACAGACAGTGTCCCCCTGATCTGATTCAGAGCTGAAAGGAACAATACAAGCTGACTGGTCAGGCTGCAGCCCTCGATGTGAGCAGTTTCTCCAGCACGCTGGGTGAGGCACAGGGACTGCACATTTCCACGTGGACAGTCCCAAGGACATAGGCTAACCCTTAACACTGAGCATGCCACTTCAAGGTTTCATAGGGGCTTGAGTGACTTATCTTCAGGATCTTGGGTGGCCTATCCCTCCAGAGTACAAATACGCTTTTATTAAGCTGGATTCTAAAACTACACCAAATCCTGAAACAAAACTGAAGAAACTCTTTTTTTTTTTTTTGGTACTGGGGATTGAACTCAGGGGCACTCAACCACTGAGCCACATCCTCAGCCCTATTTTGTGTTTTATGTAGAGACAGGGTCTCACTGAGTTGCTTAGCGCCTCGCCATTGCTGAGGCTGGCTTTGAACTCGCGATTCTCCTGTCTCAGCCTCCCTAAGTGCTGGGATTACAGGCTTGAGCCAC
>PVHX01005230.1:0-38541 GCA_004024805.1 Geosciurus inauris | reverse complement strand
CAAGAAACTCTTTTTAAAGCTGAAATCCATCTGAGTAGGTCCAGACGGGGCAATGGTAGAGGTGGCCACTGCACTTTGCTGCCTCCCTGTTTGCTCAGGGATGCCCTGTGACCTGCTTTGATCACAGAGGCAAGAGTTTGTGCGAGTCCCACACCTAGACCTCATAAAGCCTAGTGGCTTCTGCTCTGGTGCTCTTGTGACTGACTCTCAGACTCCATGGAAGCAAGCTGGGCTAGTCTGCTTGGTGATGAGGAAGCAGTCCCCCCATTGTCCCACTAGACACGATGATCTGGCCCATGACTCAGCTGACTGGGTGCATGGGTGAGCCCAGCTGAGATTAGACCAGCCTGGACCATGCCGGAAGAACCCCCAGTGAATCACCTAAGTAAATGACTGTCCTCCTAAGCCACTAAATTTTAGGGTGATTTGTTATGCAACAAAGGTAACTGATACAAAGTAGTTTCATTTGGGCTTTTTGTCTCCCCCCTCAACTCATCCTGGGGATTGAACCCAGCAGTGCTCTATCACTAAGTTAAATCCCCAGCCCTTTTAATTTTTTTTAATTTTGAGACAAAGTCTAGCTAAATTTTACATGCTGGCCTCAAACTTGCAATCCTCCTGCCTCAGCATCCCAAGTAGCTGGGATTACAGGTGTGTGCTACTGCATCTGATACAAGATGTTAACTTGAGCCGGCACAGTGGCACGTGCCTGTATCCCAGCAGCTAGGGAGGCTGAAGCAGGAAGATCACAAGTTCAAAGTCAGCCTCAGCAAGGTGAGATGCTAAGCAACTCCCTGGTACCTCTCCCCCCATAAAATTTTAATTTGACCTCCACAGTCAAACATTTTCCCTTCTGGCTATTTAGTATCTGCTATACTTCCAAACCAGTGTGTGACTGGGCAGAGTATACTTCAGTAAGGAACTCATAGCTGTCAGGAATATAAATGCTCTGAATATCAACAATTCTTGTGATGAGGGTGTAGCTCAGTGGTAGAGCACTTGTCTACCATGCATGAGGCCCTGAGCTTGATTCTTGGCACCACACACACACAAAAAAAAACCTCTGACACATGCCTTCAGAAGGTTCCGATTTTTTAAACCTTTAATTAGTTTAGGGCACCAGGGATTGAACTCACGGGTACTCGACCCCTGAGCCACATCCCCAGCCCTATTTTGTGTTTTATGTAGAGACAGGGTCTCACTGAGTTGCTTAGCGCCTCGCCATTGCAGAGGCTGGCTTTGAACTCGCGATTCTCCTGTCTCAGCCTCCCTAAGTGCTGGGATTACAGGCGTGCGCCACCGCGCCCGGCTGCATCCAGTTTATTTTTGTGGTTCTGAGGGTCAAACCCAACGCTTCACACATGCAAGGCAAGCGCTCTACCAATGAGCTACAACCGCAGCCCCGACGGTTCCAATTTGGTAGAAACAAAATAAAAAGACCTGACCTGCTACTCAAGTCTTTGTCCCGAGTGGCTGCAAGTCTTTGTCCCAAGTGTCCCTACTGGCAGGTGGGAGACTATTCTAATTTAGTTTTAGGTGCATTTTTTCTTAAAACTTTTTTTTTCAGTGGTAGGCAGACACAATAACTTTATTCTTACTGTAATTTGCATGCGGTGCTGAGGATGGAACCCCGTGCCTCACCCGCGCTGGGCCAGCGCGGTGCCGCTGAGCCACAACCCCCGCCCTTCTTAGAACTTTTCCACGAGTCTTTTCCAAGCTTACAGCGGGTGGGCTGCGTGGCGCGTTCCCTAGACTCCAGTTAGCAGCGCACTCTGGTCCCCACCTCTTAGCTGTTAGCAGATGGTGCTGCTCAGGCCAGCCGCTCCCAGGCCGGCGACTGGTTCGGGCACCAGCAGGGTCCGTTCCCCAGATGGAGGGGGCTTCCCGAGGGGCTTCTGGAAGGGGATCCTTGAGAAAACAAGAGACCCAGGAAGGACAAGCGCGATGCTCCTCTGCTGGGCACACGTTAGTCTCCCCGAGATGCTGGGCGCTGGGCGTCTCCTGGGTTCCCGGGAGAGCCGTCCCAAGCTGACAGAGGGACGCTTAAAGTGCGGCACCGGCCACCGCTGGGGCTGTCCCTGCTCCCAGCGGCGGCCTCCCACAGGACCAACTTATTGGTGTCTCACTGAAGCCAAAAGGTCAGAGAAACCCTCCGGATGGGCTCGGCCGCTCCCCGCGGAGGTCGGCGGCGGACAGCGCAGGGCGTGGCCTGGAGCTGCCGCCAGAGCGCCTCCTGCCTCGCCGGCCCGCTGAAGGCCCTGGGCGGCCGGCCTGTCGCCAGGCCCCACAGGCCGCGCTTTCGCACTGGCGCTGGACAGCGTGGCCAAGGAGCCGCTCTCCATGTACCTGAGCCTCCACAGCGGGAATTCAGGGGGCTTTCAGCCAGGGGGCGGGGCTTGGAGGACACAGCTCCCTGATAGGCTTGCGGCGGTCGGGCTTCGGGGATTGGCGGGCTTCTAAGGCTCGACTCTTTGCAGGGATTGGTTGCTTCTGGAACGGAGGTGGGGTTACTGGAGTAAAACAATTGCTGATTGGCTGGCTGGCTTTCCAAGGCGGTGATCCTGAGTGATTAATCGTTGGGTGGTAACCTATGTTTACAACTGGTTCTGCTGGTTGGTTACTTATAGTCGTGGCCACCGAACGGGCGCTTTTCTCAATGTTGATTGCATAATGGTTACCAGCCTGGCTTTAGAGTTGGGCCTGGATTTGACTGCTGACTTCCCTGTGTGACCTGGGGGAGGTACCCTCAATTTTCACATTGATATAATGGGAATAACATAAGTGTGTCCCGCATGGGACTTGTGTAAGGATTAAATACGGTCGTCTGTGTACAGCCCTTAGGACAATGCTCAGTTCATAATAAAAGTTACAGTTGCCACTCCAGGATGGCCATGCGAGCCTTTTAACAAATTACCACCTCAACCCACGCCCATCTTTCACATTATACCACTGGGTAGGGTAACCTGTATTCCTGTTGATGATTGGATAATAAGCATACTCTTCACTGGTCCAGGAGGCTTGTGTAGTCTGGCCCTGTTGTCGTTCTGACCTTCCTTTTGCCTGCTTCTTCCTTTCTAGCTGCAGCCTCTCTGGGCCTCATCAAGCCTGAGGTGGTTTGCTGTGCCTCAGGGCCTTTGCACTCGCTTCCTCCCTCCCTCCAACACCCCCTTACTGAGTAACAAACATCTCCCTCTCCTTCCAGCCTAGTGCCTCCATGATGGACTCCATGATAGAAGCTCTTCTGAGCCTTTCCTTGTGCTCAGTAGCTCTTTGTACCTTCTCTTCGTAGCAGCAAAGCTCAGGTTGTATTCCTGTTGTGTGTGCACGTCAGATTAACACCTGCCGACACACAAGAAGCCAATCGATAATGTCAAAGTACAGGGGTCTATAAGTTGAATAAAAAGGGAATGATCAAATGAATGAATGAATGAATGAATGAAGGCACTCAACCAAGTTGGATGTTTTGCAGCCAGATAGCCTCCTGCCCAGGGATCAGGAGTACCTCCCCTGCTGAGAAGCCAGTTTGCACTCCTTGGCTCAAGCTGTCCTCCTATCTCAGCCTCCTAAGTAGCTGGGACTACAGGTGTGTGCTACCTCACACACTCTCTCTCTTTTTCTCTTCTTTTTCTTTCTTTCTTTCCCAGAGGTGCTTTATCTCTGAGCCACATCCCCAGCCCTTTTTCATTTTTTTTTTTTTTTGAGACAAGTTCTAAGTTGCTTAGGACCTCCCTAAGTTGCTGAGGCTGGCTGGCCTCAAACTTGTGATCCTCCTTGCTCAGCCTCCAGAGTCTCTGGGATTACAGGTGTGCACCCCCTTCCTGGCTTCCCATTTTTATTTTGGCCATTCTAGTGGGAGTAAAGGGGTATCTCATTGAGGTTTTGATTTGCATTGCCTTAATGTCTAAAGGTATTGAGCTTTTTTTTTTTCATGTTATAGTGCCCTTTGATGCACAAAATTTTTACTCTTTTATAAAGTCCAGTTTATTTATTTTTTAAATGTTTCGTTTGAGCTTCTAGTGTGTATTTAGGAAGTCGCTGATTTACTCCTGTGCTTTCTTCTAAGAGTTCTATAGTTTAGCTCGTACGTCTAAGACTGTGATCCATTCTGAGTTAATTTTGTATATGGTATTAGGGGGCTGAAAGGACCAGACTAAAGCCATTTTGTGACTCTAGGCCTCTTGTCCAGGGCCCTAGGTCCCCCACCCTGTTACTGGAAGTTGCAACACAACGGCACCCCTCCCTGGCGCCAAAAAGTGGTTCTGCAACTTGAGTCAGCTAATCAGAAGGCCAGGCAATGAGCTCACTGTAGCCAGACCTATCAATAACCTAAAGGTCAGCTGGGCCCATGGTAGCCAGACCTATCAGTCTAAAGGCCACTGACCACCCAGTGACTTCACCCATCCCCATCCAATCCTACTGCTGTTCCCCCTGCGCGCGCTTTCCCTTACCCAATCATGTACCGCCAAGGCATGTGCTCCCCTGCTTGCGATTGTAACCCATAAAAGTCCCTGCTCCCCTAGACTCGGGGCCTCGCTTCCTAACCCGCTGCGTCGTCGGTGTGGGTTGGCGGACCCTACTCGAGTTTGAATTAAAGACCCTTTTGTGATTACATAGGAATCGGACTCCTGGTGGTCTCTGGTGGTCTCGAGTCTGGGCATTACAGGGGCCAATTTTATACCTTTGTATTTGGATATCAGTTGTTCCAGCACTGTTTGTTGAAAAAGCTGTTTTTTCCCTCATTCAAGTGTGTTAGCACCCTTGTTGAAAATCAGTTGGTCCTAAATGTCTGGGTCGATTTCTGGACTGTAGTTCTGTTCCAGTGGTCTACGTGTCTGTCTTTGCATGAGCACAGCACTACACACTGTCTGCTACTGTAGCTTCATAGTAAGTTTTGTTGTTGTTGTTGTTTTACAGTACTGAGGGTTGAACCCAGGGGGGCTCCACCACTGAGCTACACCTCCAGCCCTTTTCGTTTTGTATTTGAGACAGGGTCTCACTAAGTTGCTGAGGCTTCCCATCCTCCTGCCTCCACCTCCTAAGTAACAGGGATTACAGTGGCACGTCACCACACCAGCTAAGACTTCCATTGTTTTTGACAGTGCCCTTGGACAAGGCATGTGCCAAGCTCTGATCCAAACGCAGCCCATCCCCCTTGGCAGAGCTGGGCCTCCCATGATCCTCATGGCTGCCCCGCTCCAGGGCAAACCCCATGCACCACCGCACCCAAATTGGAGGTGGGACCTGCTGTCCCTAGCGTGATGCCCTGCTCTAGACGTGGGCACAAGGAGACAACAGCCCTGGGTCTTCTCAGCATGTCCCTCCTGGTGTGGAGCCTCCACTCTGTGACCTAGCTGGGGTGGGGCCACCAGGGCCCAGGTGTTCCCAACCTGCCCCACTGGGGTGGAGCAGCTGCCCTCCACGTGTGCCTGTGCAGGGAATTCCTCTCAGTTCTGCCTGTTTGCAATGGAGATTCTGCCACATGGGGCTGGGGCAGCGCAGAGGAAGGCCAGTGGCCTCCACACCCAGGCGAAGGTGCAGACCCAGTTCAGGAGCCAGGGGAGGGAGCCTGTGTCATTTGGCTGCATCTGCTCAGAGTAAAGGAGCCCAGGGAGAACTTTCTAACACAGAATTGGGGTGAAGGGTGGGGATGCATGGATTTTTTTTTTCTGATACCAAGTCCATCTCACTGTTCACGTGTTCTCCAATTCCCTGACACCAGGCAAGTGCCCCGCAATCCATTCAGTTCTGACACTAACCACCCAGCATTTACGCAGACCACGTGGGTCAAAGGCTCACTTCCACAAACTGCCCCACTTCCAACACCAGCTACCCTGGGGTTATCCGCACTTCTACCTGGCCACCAACAAATTCAGGGGTTCCCACGACCCCCTCCTCAGCTTACAGAACTTAGGCGGACGCTTCATTTGCCATCAGCAGTTTACCATAAAGGAGACAGCCAGCCGGACACGGTGGCACACGCCTGTAATCCCAGCACTTAGGGAGGCTGAGACAAGAGGATCGCGAGTTCAAAGCCAGCCTCAGCAACGGCGAGGCGCTAAGCAACTCAGTGAGACCCTGTCTCTACATAAAACACAAAATAGGACTGGGGATGTGGCTCAGTGGTTGAGTGCCCCTGAGTTCAATCTCCAGTACCAAAAAGATAAAAAATAATAAAAATAAAATCAAAAAATAAAGAAAACAGCCCAGGAAGAGGCTGGCGTGGAGAATAGCACAGGCACCGTGTCCAGTGGAGAGAGGGGCACGGGGCCTCCTGTCCTCTCCAGCCACCCACCCCCAGCACCGCATGGTGCTCAGCAACCCAGAAGCCCCCCAGCCCCATTGTTGAGGGGTTTCTGTGGCAGTCTTATTACATAGCCACAATTAATCAAATCACTGGTCACTGTGATGGAACCGGATCTCCAGCCCCTCTCCCCACCTTGGAGGGTGGGAGCGAGAGCTGAAAGGCCAACCTCTGACCCTGTGCTGGGACGTCTAGGTGGCTCTGCATCCCAGAAGTCCCCCTCCGCAATGAGCCACCTCGTCAGCATAAACTCAGGCATGGCTGATAGGGACTTGTTCTGAACACCCCAGGCTACTACCACTCAGGTAGTTTTAGGAGCTTCATGCCCGGAACCAGGGACAAAGACCAGATATAGACTGTTGAGCCTCCCAAAGCATGGGTCCTGTGGCCCTAGATTCAACCAACTTGAAAACATTCAGCGGGAAAACTGCACCCGGCCTGGACTGTACAGACTGCTACCATCCCCCGGACAAGGCAGTCTGGCAGGTATTTCACCGTATTTACATGGTATTAGGTATGACAAGTGATTGAGAGATGACTTAAGGTATAGGGGAGGGTTGTGCAGTCCTGTGCAAATACTGCACCATTTCACAGAGATTTCATCCACAGATTCTGGTGTGGTGGGGGGTCCTGGCAGCAAGCCCACCCTTTAGATACTAAGGGATCACCGTACATTTTCTAATATGCCACAACAGCTAAGAGAGTGGATCATCACTCGAGTACCACAGGCTTATTCTTGTGAAAACTGGTAGATTTTCTCAAATGAATCTCTCTCCATTCACTGTATGCCCTTAGAACAATTTCTAGAGACTTTTTAATTGTCTTGGTTCTGGAGATTGAACCCCAGGGCCTTGCTCATGCGAGGCAAGCTCTCAAACACTGAGCTGTCCCCCGTTCCCCGTTTTTTGAGACAGGGCCTCACTAAGTTTCCCAGGCTGACCTCAAACTTGAGATCCTCCTGCCTCAGCCTCCCAAGTAGCCCAGATTACAGGTGTGTGCCACCACACCTGGCCAGGGAATTTCAGTGATCGTTTCTTTTGTAAATAAATAAATAAATAAATAACCTTCCACCCCTGAAATTGTGTTGCTGGGGAGAGTCCATCAAGCCCCCAAGTCTGCCATCCACAGTTCCCACCCCTGGATGCTCAAGATCCTGTTCAGTTAACAGACATCCCCCAGCACCCAGGGTACCAGCCTTTCTCCTGGAACATGGCAAAGAAGGGGACAGGTTGCCACAGCTCAGGTGGGGGAATCTAGCCTCAGATCACACGCACACACAGCCTGAAGGTGTTGTGTTGAGGGAGACAGAGGAAATAAGGAGGTAGAGAGGAGACAGGGGACAAGAAAATAAAAATGTAATCCAGGATTTCCACGGACTCTTCCCAGCCAGCCTCTCTTCTTGGCATGTCACTCCAGATTCCTGAGAAATCTGAAAATCTATGCATGTTTAACCCCCAGTAAAGAGAGAGATGATGTTCTGGGAAACCTATAGTTTAGGGGACTCTCCAGTGTTACTGGATCAGACAAGGAAGGCCAGGTCAGCCTGAGGAGCCTGAGAATCCCCAGAGCCCCGGGAGCTGTCTGAAGGGCGCTGGGCAGACACCATCTCTACCCACCTCCCACAGCGCCCTCACCAAGCTTCCTGTAAGAGCTGGGACCCTAAAAGGCATCTTTCTCTTGAGGTTGCCTGCTTGATTAGGCATCCATCTACTTTCCTAAATGAACTTGTGTCTCTGACTGGCTGAAATTCTTTTTGGTCACATAGCCAAGAACCCAGCAGGTCCTGAATTACTATCCACCTTCTCTCTGGGAGCTACCCAGACCCGTCCCTGGAGACACCCCTCCTCCTGTGACAGAGGTGGGCAGAACATCAGGGCCTTTTCAGTTATGCATGGCTTCCTAAGTGTCCTTCCTTCCAGAGTCCCTCAGAGGTGGCAATGCCCCAGGCCACCTCTGCCACCTTGGGCTGATGCCACAGTCTGCAGGGCTGGGGCCACCACATGACTCTCTCCACAGACCCAGCTGCTAAGGGCTGCTGCTCTGTGGTCTGGCAGCTCCAGCAGCTCTGGGCCCTCAGGATCAGCCCCAGGGAGGACACAGAAGGAGTCAGAGAGGCAGCAATGCCAAGGCCTGCCTGGGATGGGTGACGGCCTGTGGCCTGGGACAGGGAGCTTCGGAGAAGCTCTCAAGGCAAACCCCAGGAGGCAGCAGCCCTCACCTACAGAGTCCTCACCTCGGCCTCCCCACCTGGGAGGCTGACCCAGAAGCCCAGCTGGTGGCTCTTGCCACGTGACTGCAGTTATAGGATGAGGCTGGCCCTGCACCCCGCGACTCAGGCTGACAGAGGAGGGAGGGCAGGTCTCAAAGCTGACATCTCAATGGCCTCCAGGCTGCCTGGGGGGTTGCTGCCCCCATCCACTGGGAATTCATCCCTTGTGATGGGCCTCAGGCAAAAAAAAGGAAGGAAAGGAGGGGAGCAGAGGGCAGATGGGGACACCAAGGACCTTCCCCTGGCCAGGCTTCTGCAGGGGGGCCTGCTTGGGTCCAGAAGAGGGCCGCTTCCGGGCCGGAAAGCATTGCTCCGGGCTGGAGACGCAGCCGTGGGGCTTGGGCACTGGCCAGGCCTGTCTCCCTGCCAGCGCTTCCATGTCACTGCCACCTGCAGTCCTGGGCAGGAGCAGTCTACTCACTGTTGTGCGGGTGCAAATGGGGGAGCCCAGCAGAAGTGTGAGTCCTCTTCCCTCTGCCAGGCCCTTGCCTCCCAGGCCGTCCCCGCTTGCAGGGAACAGACGCTAGGCTGAGGTACCGGAGGACTGGAAACTCCAGAGCCGCCCACAGGGCAGGTTGGAGCTTAGCTGGCTTGCCCTGCTAGTGGCGGTGCTGGCCATCACTTCTGCAGTTCCTCCTGTCCCTGGGCCACATCAGGCACAACGGGCTTTCCACACCAAGTCTTGCTCAGTGCGCAACACAATCTCCCCACTGGCCCAAGGTCACACCAGGTGTGAAAGACAGCACCCAAGCTTGAGCCCCAAAGTCTGCACAGCCCTAGCCTCACCCCAAGGATCACACCGCTTACAAGATCTAGTGGCTCAGCCCCAGCACAGCTGCTGAACTACTGCTGGGCTTGCCCCACCGTGGATGGCGCTCTGGCCATCTCTTGCTAGGTGCCAAACGCTGGCAGAACAAAATTAGAAGCTGCTTTTGCTAAAACCCCTGACTTCACGTGGGCCTGCAAGGACCCAATGGGCAACTAAAAGCAGGATGAAACTCGGCACATCTGCCTTCTGCTCTACGTGTCACTTCCATGACTCAAACTGTGGGTCAAGTACCCGCTCAGCTCTGCACGCGGGCATGCCAGTCACTCAGGGAGTGGAATTGAGGTTTATGAGCCCTAAATTTACCTAACCTATCTCATCTGCCTTCAAGACTGAGAACAATGTAACAAGATGAAGATATTAGCCAGGTGCAGTGGCGCACGCCTGTAATCCCAGCACTTAAGGAGGCTAAGACAGGAGAATCGCGAGTTCAAAGCCAGCCTCAGCAACGGCGAGGTGCTAAGCAACTCAGTGAGACCCTGTCTCTACATAAAACACAGAATAGGGCTGGGGATGTGGCTCTGTGGTCGAGTACCCCTGAGTTCAATCCCTGGTACCAAAAAAAAAAAAAAAAAAAGATTAAGGTATTTTTAAGCTCTGCAGGGACATTCAACTGCCAGCTTTTATAATGTCCAGTTTCCAGACACCCTGGAGTGGCACCTGGAAGTCTCCAGCCATTGCCCAACACCTGCAGTCACCTTGGATTTCAGAAACAGCATAACCTTGCAGACACACCACACTGTCAGATCACTCTGCTAAATGGGAGCAATTACCCCATGGCAGGAATTGAGGCCATCTCCCACCCCCACAGCAGGAGCAATCATTTCATGGGAACGAGATTACCCCAAATGTGATTAGGACTTCCTGAAGCCACCATGCAGAACCAGAACTGAGACAATGATCATTCCAACCACGGCCTAACCAAGGTGACCTACTTGCTAGCTATGCGAAATCCCCAGCCATGCGCATGCCAACCTTGCCTTTATTCTCCTTTTCTATAAAACCTCAAAGTTTCTGTCAGTCCCTCAAAGACGAATCTGTGGTCACTATCCCTGGTACTTCCCGTCACAGCCATGCTGATTAAAGTTCCTTTCCTGCCCCTCACTACTGCTTGGCTCTTTGATTGGTATATCAGGACAGGTGGCCCAGCCTGGTCTCTTGAGACCTTTGTACTGGAGCCTTTGCCCATAAGACAACATTGAGACAGCAAGGATGGCCTGGCCACTGTCCCAGGGAGTGCCTGGCCCATGGGGACACAAGCAGGCAAACAGGCATGACTGGCTGAGATCAGTGCTGGGCAGAAAGGGGCCAGAGCCTGTTCGGGACACACAGCTGCCAGCCAGGGCAGCCACCAGCTAGACACCTTCTGTGCCCTCCCTCAGCTTGCTGGTTCCCCCTCCCCAGGTGTCCCTCTCCTACAATGCTGCCACCCAGGCCAAAGCTATAGAATGGGCCTGTGTGTCTGGAGTCAGCATTGGACAAATAGACCATCTCCACTAAGCACTGTGGAGATGAAACCAGACTCCTTAAAAGCATGTCCCACGTTCCCAGAAAGGAGCTTCCAATGTAAAATGCCCTCTTACCAGACTGCCTTTCTCTCCACCTTGGTTGAAGCCAACAGACTGACTACAGTGTAGCTGCACCAACAATATGGTCTCAGGTACCTCGGGAGAGGCACTGTCTGGGCTGGGGGCCAGGTGATTGGCTTCTTCTAGTCTTGGAGGGCTACAGGATGCCCCACCCCTCTCTGGACCTCCATCTTCTGATTGGCTCAGAGGGGTAGGCTGATGGTGTCCAGGGCCCTCTCTAATTTTCCACATCACTTATTTGCAACTGTGTGAAGGAAAGGTCTTCCCAGAACCCAGAAGGGTGCCCCAGGAGCCTGGCATCCTGGTCTGAGATGTCATCACCTGGGGTACCCCTGCGTAGGACCCCGGTCATGCCATCTGCCTTGGAAGGGAGGCTGGACAGAGGCACCCAGCGAGGAAGAGGGCAGGGGCCCTTTAAGCCCAGCCTCACTCCATCAGGCTGTTGCTATGTATGGGCCCAACTTCCTTAGCAACCACTAGCCTCTTAGTGGGGCTTTAAAGCAGGGCTGCCTTTAACCATGGCTTCCAAAAAGAAGGCAAATTTTGGAGGCAAGGATCCTGATGTCAAGAAAAAGAAGGGCAAGAAGGATGCTACAACTGTCAAGATCGTGGAAGGGCCCTTAGCAGAGGAGATGCGGGAGTTCTACCTTAACCAGATCCGAGACCTGGAGGACAGGCTGGCCCGGTGGGTGGGTAGGTGGCAGGGAGGCTGGTGCTGCTGGGTTAGAAGCCCCCATAATCTTGGCCAGGGGGCCTAGCCCTGTGTTCTGAACTCCTACGGCATGGACACACTCCACCTCCCCCAGACCTCAGTTTCCTAATAGCTGACTTTGGGAAGCATCAGAATTTTGAGGAGAGGGAGGATGGAGCTCAGTGGCAGAGCACGTGCCTAACATACTGTGCCTGGGATTCAACCCCCAGTACTGCCAAAAAGGGGGGGGTAAATGAATTCCATATCCTCACCCCTTCTCAGCAGTTCCCAGAGTCCCAGGACCACAAGGATAACTAGCAGCCCCAGCCCAGCCCAGCCCAGCCCAGCCCAGCCCCTCCTGCCTCGGGAGCTTGTGCTTTGTAGAAGGGTAGAGTTTAACCAGCAGGATGAATGGGAATGACAGGTGGGTGGGCCCGTCCTTCCTCCTCCCACCTGCTGAAGTGGAGTCCCCTGCCCAGCTGCCAAGTCCCCGTGTTTCTCCATGCTGTCAGTCTGTTTCCCCAAAAGTAAATGAGGAGTGTTGAGTCCCCTCCACAACTGTGACAGATCTGAGGGCCAGTTTTGTGCATGCTGTGGGTGATGGGAAGGGATCCTCTAACCCTGCATTCAGAGATGTGTTGATTTGCCCATCATCTTTCTTATTTTAAATCTAGCCTCCTCCCAGTTATGAGGCACAGACCCAGTCTCAGGGGGAGCCTTACAAAGACAAGCAGGCAGTGGCTGTTCCCTAGATTGATGCTGCACAGAATCGCAGCTCGAGCGGGCCCTGTCCTCACAACAATCTGAGAGGTCCTGGTGCACCCCCACTGCACAGACTGGGGGGCTGAGGCTCAGAGAGAGGAAGCCACCCCCAGGAGAAAGAACCATCAGGATGACAGCCCTGGTCTGACTCCCCCACACCAGGCTGCTTCCTCACTCCACAAAGGAGCCATCTGCTCCATGTGCAGGAGTCATTCAAAGAACACTGGTTCAATAAATCATGAAGACAACTTTCCAAGTAAGGTCAATTATTCCACTTGAAACTAGTAAATCAGTCTTAACATCCACAACCTTCCATCCAATTGAGACACCAGATGTAATATGTCAGGAAAAATGCATTTATCAGACAGTTATTGGGTGCTTATTATTTGCCCATCTCTGACAATACAGAGGTGGATGAGGGTAAGGGTCTGCCAACTAGAAAAAGTCATGTCATTAGATCTTGACCACCAAGTGGAACAAGAGCCAACCTATAGGAAGGCACCCAGGAGAGGACCATGTGGCTCAGAGCCAAGAAGACTCCACTAACACCGGGGCTTACTGGGTGAATGCAGGTAGATAGCTGGTAAAAAGACTTGGGGTTTTAGTTGTGGTGTGTTAAGGAGATGCAGAGCTGGCTGACTGCAGCAGGAGGCATTGTGTCCAAGAGCCTCAACTTTTGGGTCAGACTAGGGTTCAAGTTCTGGCTCTGTCAACTAGGAGTTGCCTCACGCTTCTGAGCCTATAAAATGGGTGTATTCATCACACCACCTACGTGCTTATAGGTTGTTGTGAGGACTCAGTGCTACTCCACAAATGCATACCTACTATGTGCCACACAGAAATATTGAGAACATGGCCACGAGAAAAGTAATGGCTTGACAGCACGGTGGGAGAGGAGACCCACCATGGGAAACTTCAAGCGCCTCTTTCCTGGAGGGGATTTGTTAGAATGGGCCCAGCTGCCCTAGAATACTGGCTTGCCTGGCCAGACCCTGAACCTCTGCCTCTTCTGGCCCCAGGTACCAGCGGAAGTGGGATGAGCTGGCTGCACAGGAGAAGCTATTCCGCCAGGAGTTTGAACAGCTGGCTAACAACAAGAAGGAGATTGTGGCCTTCCTCAAGCGCACGCTCAACCAGCGTGTGGATGAGATCACAGACCTCAATGAGCAGCTGCAGAGCCTGCAGCTCGCAAAGGAGATGGAGAAGGACGCCTTTGAGGCCCAGCTGGCCCAGGTGCGCCATGAGTTCCAGGAGACCAAGGACCAGCTCACCACGGAGAACATCATCCTTGGTGAGGAGGGGACTGGCTACAGCCCGCAGCATGTACCACAGGTGCAGGGGATGTAGGGCTCGGATCCCAGCTCTGCCACTGACAGTATAAGTGGCATAGGACAAGCACATTTTTGTAACCATTTTCTCACCTGGGAAATGGGAATAACATGGCTACCTTGAGTAACAGCAGACATGTGCGGCTTCCCACACGTCATCTTCCATAAGGGTCCCTGTAATCCTATGAAACCGGAAATATTATCACCTTATTTGTAGACAAGGAAGCCTCTCAAAAAGGGGGAGGGGCTTGCTCAAGGCCAGCCAGCTGACAGGGTGGGTTGTGAGGTTCGAGTGACAGCTTGAGTGTTGGGCTGGGAAGAGATGCTCAAATCAGCTGCTGTCATCACCATGAATCTCGCGAGAGAGGTGCAGAGGACAGCATCAAGGGAGTCCTTCTGGAGGTAGAGGAGCCTGAACAAGATCACTAGGGGGGAGGTGGGAGGGCATTCCAGGTGGCACTGAGATGGGCAGGGCTGGGCATGGTGTGCAAGGCCGGCCGGCCAGCCCTGCTGAAGCAGGATGCAGGTGGGCCAAGAGGGCATGGACAGGATGGTGGAGACCTAAGGGGCGAAACTCAAGACTGTCCCAGGCAGCCCCTCATCAGACCTGTGTCCTCTGGTGGGCAGTGGGGAAGCTGGCAGCCCTGGAGGAGTTCCGGCTGCAGAAAGAAGAGCTCATGGAGAAGTTCATGTCACTGGAAGACCAGCTGCGGAGGCAGGAGACTGAACACAAAGACTACGTGTACAACCTGGAAAAGAAGTCGGTACTGGACAAGGACAGGTGGGTAGGCTGGGCGCCCTGCTGGGGCCACAGATCCCAGTCTTCAGGCCTCAGCTTCTAGTTGGGGAGACTAGACTCGGCCAGTGACTCCCCAGCCTCTGCTTCCCAGAACTCTGGCTGGAACTTACGAAGGGGTGAAGAAAATGAAGTCCAGCTCTAGTCCTCAGGCTGGATTAGAGAAGCCCTGGACTTCCTTTTACCACTTCTTGTGATTTAAATTATATTTATTTAATAGGCAATAAATAATACACTGGAAAGGTGAATTCCAAAATCCCAGAGGGTCTATGGGGAAAAGCCTCCTGCCTAGGCCCAGAGGGGTTTAATGCCCTGGGTGCTCTGGAGACCCCTGCAGAGGAGGGGAGTGCCGGGCCTGCATCCACTTACCCAACCCTCCACTCCCGCCCTCAACCAGACTGAGGAAAGAGATCATCCAGCGCGTGAACCTGGTGGCCACTGAATTCCGCAAAGTGGCCACCAGCCAGATGTGGGAGACCACGCGGCGGGCCATCCTGGAGAACAGCACCGTGACCCTGAAGCTGGCCAAGGTGTCCCAGCAAGGCATGCAGCTGCTGCAGGAAAACGAGCAGCTCAAGGGCAGCCAGTGTGAGCTGCACAAGCAGCTGGAGCTGCTGGAGAATACACAGGCGGCCATGGCCAGAAACAGCAGAGGCCACCAGAAGGTGTGCCTGCAGTGACCCGTCAGGGCATCTGGCACAGGCAGCAGGAGGGGCCCTGCCCTCAGGGTGCCCATAGCCTGGAGGGGTGGGCCCAG
Organism: Geosciurus inauris; assembly: GCA_004024805.1. Taxonomy (NCBI): domain Eukaryota; kingdom Metazoa; phylum Chordata; class Mammalia; order Rodentia; family Sciuridae; genus Geosciurus; species Geosciurus inauris. The sequence continues at coordinate 23,222 of PVHX01005230.1, read as the reverse complement.
GCTGGAGCCAAGTGAGAAGGGAGAGTGGCGCATGGAGGGGACAGGGTGTCCTTGTGGGGGGCCCCAGGTGGTCCCACCTCCTGTACAGAAGTGGCACTGGGCTCTCTGTCTATGCGGGCAAGCCTTGGCCGTGTCTAAAACTGGGGGTACAGGGCAGGCTGGAATGGCCACCTGCCCACCCCCACAGATCATCCTCATGCTGACTGAGAAGTGCCGTGAGCATCAGCAGGGTACCACCGAGGCCAAGCAGCTGCGTCTCCTGCTGCATGAACTGGAGCAGAGCTTCCTGCAGCTGCAGATGGACAACCAGACACTGAGGTGTGCCTACCACGGAGGGGCGGGAGCAGGTGGGGACCAGGCTTGGCCCATCCCATTCTGGCCATGTGGCCCGGCCCACGACTTCCCTTCTCTGTAAGGGCCTCAAGGTTTTGTCTGTCAGATAAGCTGAGGCCTGGGTGTGGACTGGCTGGAGAGAACTGCAGGGCCCAGGTGGTGCCAGTCACATGGGAATGGGGGAGGCTGTTGACTCATCCTGCCCTGGAGCAGGAGCCAGAGAGACCAGCTAGTACAGCAGCTGGAGCAGCAGCAAGAGGAGGTACAGCGGCTACAGCAGGAGCTGACTGAGGAGCAGAAGTTTCAGGCCACCTTGGAGATGACCCTGGCCCAGGCCACCATTCTCCTACAAGACATTCTGCAGGTAAGAGGAAGGAGGAGGAAGGAGTAGAAGGACAGAAGCTGTTCTCAAAGAGTATGGCCACCTGGAAGAGGCCAGGCTGGGGCCAGGCTCAGAGGCCTCTCTTTTCCCTGAGACTCCTGGACAGTCTGTTCTTTTCTGATTCTAGATTTCAAAAATCCCTTTGAGTGTTGGCACACACCTGTAATCCCAGCAATCTGGGAGGCTGAGGCAGGAGGATCACAAGTTCAAGGCCAGCCTCAGCACAGCCTCAGCACTTCAGAGAGACCCTGAGCAACTCAGTGAGACCCTGTCTCAAAATAAAAAGTACGCCGGGCGCGGTGGCTCAAGCCTGTAATCCCAGCACTTAGGGAGGCTGAGACAGGAGAATCACGAGTTCAAAGCCAGCCTCAGCAATGGCAAGGCACTAAGCAACTCAGTGAGACCCTGTCTCTACATAAAACACAAAATAGGGCTGGGGATGTGGCTCAGTGGTCGAGTGCCCCTGAGTTCAATCCCCAGTACCAAAATAAATAAATTAAAAAAAATAAAAAGTAAAGAGGACTGAGGATATAGCTCAGTGATAAAGCAACCTTGGGTTAAATCCTCAATACAAGCCGGGCACAGTGGCTCAAGCCTGTAATCCCAGCACTTTGGGAGGCTAAGACAAGGGAATCGCGACTTCAAAGCCAGCCTCAGCAATGGCAAGGCGCTAAGCAACTCAGTGAGACCCTGTCTCTACAGAAAACACAAAATAGGGCTGGGGATGTGGCTCAGTGGTCAGGTGTCCCTGAGTTCAATAGTTCAATCTCCAGTACCAAAAAAAAGAAGAAGAAAAAAAATCATCAATACAAAAAAAAAATCCCTTTGAGATCTCACAAGAACTGTATGCCTTCTTTGAGGTTCTGGGACACCTCGGGCCTCACTGTTCCCAACTGGAGAATGGGGATGCCATTTCAGTGAGGGGACAATGAGAAAACAGGCACTGGAGCTGGAGCACCCCAGAGGCAGGTGGGACTTGGAGCCACTGTGGACCTGACCCCACCGCCACCTCTACTGGCAGATGCAATCAGAGGAGGAGGATGGCTACTTTGATGTGGTATTCCAGCTGCAGCACAAGGAGATGCTGAAGCGACTGCTGGCCCTGCTCACCTCTGCCATGGTCCTGAGACCCCAGATAGCTGTGTGTCCTGTCCAGGAGACCCAGCCCTATGGCCCACCCAAGGAAAGGTGAGCAGGTGGCCCCAGTAACCTTGAAAGAGGCAGCCAGGCATGGTGGCACATTCCTGTGATCCCAGCAACTCAGGAGGCTGAGGTAGGAGGATCACAAGTTTGAAGCCAGCCTCAGCAATTTAGTGAAGCCCTAAGCAATTTAGAGAGACCCTGTCTCAAAATAAAAAATAAAAAGGGACGGGGATGTTCCTCAGTGGATAAGTGCTCCTAGGTTCAATTCCCAGTAACAACAACAACAACAACAACCACCTAACAATGAGGCAGCCACAGGACCCATCTGGAGGCTGTCCTCAGCTGACGTGGCCCAGAGGCCTGGCTCTCCAAAGAGCCAGGGGTCTTTTTCTGTTAAGGTAATGACCCCAAGTCCCTCCCCACAGGCAGCCCAGCGGCCAGCCACCCAGGGCAGCATCTCTGCTGCAGCAGGTGTCTGGCATCACGACTTACCAGCCAGGAGACCTAAGACTGGTGCCTCACCGGGTCCACATCCCACCGAACCCCCAGGACCTCAGGCAGCTCTCATACTTCACCCGCATGAAGCCCTTCCGGACACACAGTTTCTCTGAGGTGAGGGTGCTAGAGCCCTAAGGACAGTAAGGTGGCAGCCAGCCCTGGGTGTCCACTGTGGCTCTGTCAGACGGCACCCATGTGACCTTAGGGATGTGGCTGGATCTCTCTCAGCCTTCCCTTCTGTAAAATGGGCTGAAGAAAGGTGTGGGCTAAGGCATGCACACCCAACCCTGGGGAGGGGGCTTGCTAATCCTGTGGTCCCCACCCCATTGGAGAGGGATGGATGGGGTCTGCCTGAGGAGGCCTCAGATTCCAAGCTGGCATCTTTAATCTTACAGACCCACACGTCTGGCTCTCTAAAAAAGCTCAAAAAGTTTAGTCTTCCTGAAGTTCTCCTGCATCCCAAGTCGCACACAGAGAAATGACCACCCTCCTACCCCTGAAGTGGACTTTCCAGACAGCCTCATCCCCATCTCGAGTCTGCAAGTGGCCTGGGACAGCCCAGGGAAGAATTATATAAAAAGTGGATACCACAGGTGGGCATGGCAGTTCTGTGGCACAGCTGGTTTGTGGGCAGCAATCAGGCAGGCAGCTGTGTCCATTGGCATCAGGGGCCTAGTGAGGCGCCCTGGCTTCGTGCATGGATGTGGTTCAAGAGCAGGTCAGCAGCACGATCCAGCAGCGGGGGCAGCAACTCCTGCTCCTCTGGGGAAAAGCAGCCCAGGACGTAGGCCTTTACTGCACCAGGGTGCGTCGGGCGCCCAATGCCCACCCGTAGCCTTGGCATTGCCTGTAGGGGAAAGAAACGGGCCAGAGAGCTTTGGTGTGGTATGCTGGGCATCCCCCTTGGCCACCATCACCCAGTGTAGGACAGAAGGGCAGACTCACACTGGAGTTGAGGCAGCTAATGCAGGAACGGACTCCATTGTGGCCCCTGCAAGGGATATGAGAGAACAGTTAGTCCTGCCCTGGGTCAGCACTTCCACCTCACCCTGCCCAGGATGGGTTCAGAGTGACTCATTCCTAAGGGGACTGGGACAGTGGCCCTACTCCACCCAGCATCCCTACCCTAACCCCGAGCATCTCAAGGCCTCACCTGGCACTGCCCCCCAGCTTCAGAGCCAGTTTCCCCAGGGGCTTGTCCAGTTCATCATGTACCAGGTAGACCTCTTCTGCAGTCAGCCCAAACAGCTCAGCTTGGCACAGGGAAATAGTGGTCCTGTTTATTGCCCATCTGCACAGGGGTGTGTTACCCTGGCTCTCATAAGGAGGGGCCGAAAGAGAACCCCATTTTACATATAAAGAAACAGAGGCTCCCAAAGTACCCAAAGGTCATGCAGCAATTAGAGCTCAACAGGTACTTGCCACAACCAGAGTCCTAGTCAAGCCCCTGCACCCTCAGGGCCGGCCCATCCACGGGGACCTCAACTCACCTGCCTGAGCCACGCTGCGCCCATTGGCATTCATGAGCCGCCTCGGCCGGAGCAGGACCAGCTGGGCATCCCCGAGTGGGGCCAGGGCAAGGTCAGCAGTGCAGTGCTGGTCTCGTGCCCAGCTTTCTGCCACTCCCAGCCGCTGAGCCAGCTGCCCCAGCACCGCCATGCCCACACTGTGCCTCGTACCAGGCAGTCCGTGGTTCCCCAGGCCAGCCACCTGCGAGCAACACCAGGGAAACTGAGGCCAGACAACTCTCACCACCCAGATAGCACAACATCCCCTGGGACCCAGAGTGTTGTAGGGGCAGACGAGGCAAGACACCAGATAGGAAACAGGAAGCAGGTTTATTTGACTGCAGTCGGTTCAGAGGGTACAGCTTTTGCTATAATCAATTAATTCCCTGAACCCCAAGTTCAGGCAGTTTCAGAACTTTATACCCCGCATGTAAGGGGAGGGGCTCAGAAGTTGACAGTCTGCGGAAGTTCACACAAAGCAGCTTTTTCTTTTACTGTTCCGGGCAAATTAACTCTTCAAAGACAGCACCTGGGAAGGAGAGAGCTGCTTCCCCCACCCCCCACCCCACCCCCACCCCGTCCTGGAGATTGAACTCAGGGGCACTTGACCACTGAGCCACATCCCCAGCACTACTTTGTGTTTTATGTAGAGACAGGGTCTCACTGAGTTGCTTAGTGCCTGGCCGTTGCTGAGGCTGGCTTTGAACTCGCGATTCTCCTGTCTCAGCCTCCCTAAGTGCTGGGATTACAGGCTTGCGCCACCGCGCCAGCTTGCTTCTCCCCTTTCTTTCCTCCCCCTGCCAGCTGCTACCATGGAGCCCAATTAGTAACATCTTCTCTTATCTCTGAAATGTAAACATGTCTGTGAAGCTCAGGTCCCAGGCCAGAGGCCTTGTTAAAGGATCTGTCCTTCTTGTTACCACTTTGCATTTGCAAACACACTTCCCCGTTTAAGAAAAAATTATAAATCATTATATTGTTACTACACTAGATAGTCCAAAATGTTTCTGAAAAACTAGTAAGGGGGCATTCAGCGCCTGGAGTGCTCATCTCTTTTAGGCCAGTGAGCAATCAAGACAGAAATACAGGGCATAGGAACTTTAACCACATTGAACTCTTCGGTAGAGACTGTTTTGCTAAGCTCAATTATGGTGCAGATTTCCGGAGAAGCTTAATTAGGATTTTCTGTGGCGGAGGGGGTGCCACTACAAGAGCAGAGGACAAGAAATGAAGAGTAGGGCCCAGATGAGGACGGGGTGCAGAGAAGGAGCCCAGGAACTCCTACGGGCTCCCGAAGGCTGGGCAGGCAGCGCGCCCTGGTGCAGGCAAAGGCTAGAGCCCCGGGAGTAAAGGACCCATTTTCTAGAGAAGAAAACTGAGAGAAGAAACGTGGGGAACTTCACCCGGGAGACAATGGCAGGGCCGGAGTTAAGGCTCCGGAGCCTCTGCGTCACCGCCCACACCCCACTCACCAGCCACCGCTTCCCAGGGGACCGAGGCTACAAGACAAGCCGGCTCATGGCTCGACCCCGCCACAGCTCCCATCGCCAAAGGCTGGACGACAACATGCTGAGGAGTCCATTCAGGGCCCGGGCCCCGCCCCCCGACGTCAGCAGCCCGCGGCCAATCGCTTCGCCCCCTGCTCAGGGGCGTCCAATCCGGCGCGGCCGTGCAGCCGCCAAGCCTCTGAGGGCGGAAGTGGAGGGGCGGCGGCCGCGTCGGGTCGCCCCCGCGCGTTCCGTGGCGGGGCGTCAGCGTGTCCCTGCAGGGTTCGTGTGGCATTTTCGGAGCCCTCTTCAGTCTTCGGCCTGGGAGGCGGCAGCCTTGTCATGCCCTCGCTGTGGCCCTGCCTCGCTGAAGAAGCCTGGCGACTTTCCTGCTCGCTGTAGGCCGTAGCCTCCCCCGCTAAATTTTCGAACTGCCCTCGAGTGCCGGGGGCGTGGCCAAGGGGCGGAGCCTGTGGGCGTCCTGGAGCTGGCGCCTGGCAACGCCGGAGGCCCAGGCTGCGAGGCGGGCGGGGGCCGCGAGGGAGTTGGTGCGCTCCTGCCAGAGGCCTCATGGAAGACGCTGGCGAGGTGCGGGTTGGGGGAGACGCCAAAGCCCAGGCATGGGACAGGGTAGGGAGACCAGGGCTGAGCTCCACGGCTTAAAGTACGGCCGATGCAGGGCCGATAGTGCTATTCAGAGAGGCCCTGGCCTCTGCTAAGAACGGAGAGCTGCGGACTTGGGGCCAGAGCTGGCATCCCGGCAAGATGTCACTGGCCTAGACCGTGCGACGAGAGAAGAGGAGCCATCTGACAGATTTTGAGGCAGTGGAACAGACAGTGCTTGAGAGCTGATAGGTCATGGGTGTCTGGCTTGGGTGGCTGGTGGAGAAAATGACCCTAATCCAGGTGGGAAAGCCTAGGACAGTAGTCAGGTGAGGTGTTCAGTGGGACCTGCTGGCCATGAGGGTCCCATAAGACATCCAAGGGGCTCAGGACCCCTAAGGCCTGGGAGTTGGGGCAGGATCAGGACCCCTGTGAGTACTGGGAGCAGGAGGTAAGAGCTGGGAAGGCCCAGGAGGAGAGCAGAGGATGGTGTGGGCATGAGGACCCAGATCCCTGACCTTGCCATAGGAGAGGGACAAAGGCAGGATCATCCCTAAGGGCCATGGTAGTGACAGTACCACTAGCTCTCTTTCCACCCTCCTCTGCCTGGTAAAATGCTGTTGTGTAAGGGGTCCTCTATGAGGCCTGCTCCAGCCTGCTGTCCCTTGGTTCTAGGATGCTCTAGCACTTGACCAGTTCCCCTCAGAGGACATTCCAAAGCCACGGGTGATTCCAATTCCAAAGGGGACTCTGAAGCGCATCTTTGGGACCAGCGAGGTGTTCCTGAATTTGGATGATTTAACACCAAAGGTCATAAAGTTAACGGTGCCTCTCAAAGTCAAAGAGTAGTGAGTGACTATTTTGTCTCAGGTTCCTGCCTTACACAACCATTAACATGCTGTGCAACCTTGAGCCAGCTACTGTCTCCCTCTGGGCCTCAGTGAACTCCACTCTGTAATGGGGCTCCTCTGCTTCAGTGAATAAAGGGCTGATGGCCTTGATGAGCTCCAGAAATGCCGGACTGCCCTCCTTAGCACTACCGACCCCTTCTGCCTCTCCACTCCACTCTCCTCCTCTCACCCAGCCCCAGCTCTGGCCACATGCCCGGGGCTGCTCCAAAGTCAGGGCCAGCCCCCTGCCTATACTCCCCTGCCACTGCAGCTACCAGCGAGCCCATCTGTGCCTGGAGCAAGAGGACTGGGAGATGGCTGTGCTATTCTTCTCCCGTGCCCTTCACCTGGATCCCCATGTGGTGAGAGGAGAGCCTCCGTGGGCACCAGCAACCTCTGGCACACACTTCCCCCTCACTGTCACCCCTGCCAGGCCCCTTCTTGCAAGACCACCAAGTACCTGCTGGTAACTGGGTGTCAAGCCTGAGGGAGGCAGAGTCCCCTCCCTACCCTTAGGGGCAGGTGGTGGGGATGGAACACAGCCTGGACCTCCTCCCCTTCAGGTGGACTTCTATGCCTGGAGAGCTGAAGCGTTCATCCAGCTGTGTGACTTCTCCTCGGCAGCCCAGAACCTGCGAAGGGCATACTCCTTCGAGCCAGACAACCCCAAGCACCTGGAGCGGCTGGCCTTTGTGCTGTACATTCAGGTACAAGGCCTCATAGCCCCGCCCCACTCTCCCTCCCCTGTGCGAGGCTTTCCTGGCTTCTGAGACCAGCTCCGTCTCCTTGGGGATTCCTTCCTGTGTCTGTGTCCCCACCCACTGCTCCTCTCACCTTCCAAGGCAGCTGGCTGCCAAGAGTGGGAAAAGTTTTGCAGCGTTGTCCAATGGAACTTTCTGAAATGACAACGGTCTACTCTGCACTGTCCAGTAGGGTAGCCACCGGCCATGTAGAAAGGCTGAGCTCTTGAAATGTGTCTGTGACTGGGAAACTGAATTTTAAATTTTATTTGGGTTGGGGGTGTAGCTTAGTGGTAGAACACTTGCTTAGCATGCAGGAGGCACTGGGTTCCAGCCCCCACATTTTTTTTTTGGTACCGGGGGTTGAACTCAGGGGCACTCGACCCCTAAGCCATGTCCCCAGCCCTATTTTGAGTTTTATGTAGAGACAGGGTCTCACTGAATTGCTTAGCACCTCGCCATTGTTGAGGCTGGCTTTGAACTCGCCATTCTCCTGTCTCAGCCTCCCAAAGTGCTGGGATTACAGGGTGTGCCATCACGCCCAGCTTCCCCCACAGTTAATTTTGATTTATTCAGCCACATACAGTTGGTGGCTATTATAGTAGACACACAGATCTAGGGTGGAAGGCTCTAAGCACTAAAAAAGTAGTGACTTCCTTTGCATCCCAAAATTCCAAACAAAAGCAATAGTAAACTATAAAACACCAACAAAGTCCTGATTTATTTTGTTTCCATTTTCACAACTTTGCTGTCCTTTTAAAGGCCCCAAATTACTCAGTTCTTAAAAAAGCATTTGAGGCATTCAGCCCTTCTGTTTAATGTGTTGGGAGCCTGTGTACTGCATGGACGCTTCCCGTGACACCTCTGGAAAAGTCACTTTCTCTCTCTCTACCTCTTTTCCTTCATCCAGAAGGGGGACACTCACTAGTGCCAGTGAGATGTCAAATTCAGGTTTTTAGCACGGGTTTCCGCACAGATTCCTTCGGCTCGGCTGTTCTCATCCACCTCTGGGTGTCTCCATCCTGTGTCTCTGGACTGCTGCCCCTCACGAGTGTATTAATCAGTTTCCTGCTCTGTTCCCAGCTCTGCCTCTCTCTCTCAGTCTCTGTATCTCTGTCTCTTTAAGTCTCCCAGATCTAAAAAGCTTTGCCTTGCCTCTCATTTCTCCCTTCTGCCCCAGTGTTGCCCCCTGCCAGCTGGTGGGAGCAGCTGGGTCAGGGTTGTAAGCCGCATGGACTGTCCGTGTCCCCAGGGCCAGTGCTTATATGAGCAGTGCAATTACCTGGATGCCCTGAACATCTTCTTTCAAGGCTCTACGCTCCAGCCCAAGAAACCCTGCTTCCGCTACCGATGGTGAGTGCCAGGCCGTCCCGCCTCCCTCCCAGAAGCCCCCTGTGCCCTCCCCCTGAGACAGAGCACCTCTTGCCCTCCACCCTCAGCATGGCCTGCCTCCTGGCCCTCAAACAGCATCAAGACTGCCTCTCACTCGTCACCAAGGAGGTGAAGCAGGGCACCACCAACGCCGACATCTACATCCTCCGGGCCAGGCTCTACAACTTCTTCCAGAAGGTAGAGCAGGGCGGGCAGGGCAGGTGCCCGCCCCCAACCCCCAGCACACCCCAAGATTACAGGAGGCGACTAGGCTGTCGGCCAGCCTCCAAGTCCCCTCCTCACAGTGCACTGGGGCCTTGTCCTCCCTGGGGTCTGACCAGTGCTGCCCACTCATCTGCCCAGTTGGAGAGTTGTCCATTATCACTCAGCCCTGGTTCTGTGCCAGGACAGTGCCAGGTTCCGTGGTGACTACAAGGTGAGAGACTTGTGTTGTTGCTGTTTTCCTGGAGCTCCCAGCCCAGGGGGACATCCCTGAGTAGAGGATTACATAAGGAATGATTTGACAGGATGGTGAGAACACCCAGCTGCAGGCCCCCAGGCCCATCAGACAAGGCAGCGCTTGACCCGCTCCTGCTCCTTCCCCTTTCCTTTCCTTCTTCCTTTTGCCTCAGTGAACACATTTACCAAACCCCCCTGCTCCCAGCCCCCCACAGGCTGGGCTGGATGGGGACTGAGTACAGAGAAAGGCCAGGGAGACAGGATCACAGGAAGCGGGTAGAGGGGGATGGATGCTGGACAGGAAGGAGGGCACTACAGGTACAAGAGGGCACTGGGGTCTCCAGGTCTTTCTGGGAACAGCGGGAGCCTCAAAAGTATATTCCCAGGGCAGTGGACTTGAGCAAGACCCTTCTTGCTGCTGTGGGAGTATAGGAAGGGACAGCCCTGGGGAGCCGGGAGCCTGGGAGCAGGGCGGGTCCCATGGTGCTTCAGAGGCCAGCACTAGATCAGGAAGGTGGTGCAAACCTGAAATCCCAGCAGCTCTGGAGGCTGAAGCAGGAGGATCCCAAGTTTGAGACCAGCTTCAGCAACTTTTTTTTTTTTTTAATTTTTTTTAGTTGTAGATGGACACAATGTCTTTATTTATTTATTTTTATGTGGTGCTGAGGATCAAACCCAGTGCCTCACGCATGCAAGGCAAGCGCTTTACCACTGAGCCACAATCCCAGCCCCAGCTTCAGCAACTTTTTGAGACCCCGTTTCAAAGTAAAATAGGGCTGGGGGTGTAGCTCAGTGGCAGAGCACTTGCCTAGCATGTGCAAGGCCCTGGGTTCCATCCCAGCACCAAACAAGAAAGAAAAAGGGAAAAAAGAAAGAAAGAAAAGGGATGGGAGCCTCATGGGGCAGTCTCAAGGGTAAGGGGAAGGCTCCAGAAGTTTCCAGTGCGCTGCTCTGCCTGGGTGACAAAAACAGGATGAGTAGGGACAGGTGGGGTTAGGGACAAGTGGGTGGCACTGGGTGGGTTCACCTCATTTCCCCAGGCAGAGGTGTCCTGGGGTGGCTGAAGACTGAGCTGCAGTTCTGGAGGGAGTGCTGGAAGGAATGTGGGGAGGCACCAGGTGACTTCTCCAGTGTCCCACAGGTGACTCAGCGGGATTCCTGCAGAGGTGTGAGACTAGCAGTTATTGCCAAATGTTGGCTGTTGTGGTTTCAGCTACTCTTGTGGCCTGGGCCCCTGCTCCCAGGCTTGTTCCAGTAAGCGTTTTCCCATGTTTATCCTGAAGGCAGCAGCCACCTTGGAAGAAGGTGGGTGTGGAAGCTGCCCAGGGTTGATTTCCCAGGGTCATGAAGGCTGTCAGCAGTGCTGTCCCGAGCCCAGGTCTCCCTGCTTCAAGCCCAGCTTCTAGCTTCAGTCACATGCCCATCCCCACTCACACCTGCTACCCACACTCTTGCCCTGTTCGCCCTCCAGACAACCACCCAGTGGGACGTGCATGGGTACCTGCTAGAACTGTTTGTTGACCAACTGAGTAATCTGCACACCCAGAAGAAGGTGTTTGCCTCGGGGTATTTTCCACTCATACCCAGACCTGAATCTGTTCTTGGTCAGAGGTGTCATGGGCTTAAAGGTCAGGGAGTCAGAGAGGGAGTGCAGAGGATGATAAGAAGGACAAGGGAGCCAGACGCAGTGGCGCACACCTGGAATCCAAGCACTTTGGGAGGCTGAGGCAGGAGGATCATGAGTTCAAAGCCAGCCTCAGCAAGGGTGAGGCACTAAGCAATTCAGTGAGACCCTGTCTCTACATAAAACCCAAAATAAGCCGGGCGCGGTGGCGCAAGCCTGTAATCCCAGCACTTTGGGAGGCTGAGACAGGAGAATCGTGAGTTCAAAGCCAGCCTCAGCAACGGCGAGGCGCTAAGCAACTCAGTGAGACCCTGTCTCTACATAAAACACGAAATAGGGCTGGGATGTGGCTCAGTGGTCAAGTACCCCTGAGTTCAATCCCTGGTACCAAAAAAATAAATAAATAAATAAAAGAAGGACAAGGCAGTCACAGTCAGGAGGCCACACACTCCCTCCACCTAGGAGGAGCCTCACAGGAGACAACATGAGTACAAACACAGGCTGACCTGGCTCCCGTGAGGTCACACCTTGAAAGGGGTCAGTAAAGACGAGGCCTGGAGAGGCTTTTCCCACAATGCTTCCTGCCTCCTTGAAGAGGTAGGAAAGACAGAACAATGACATGGGGGACATCAGTGAGGGATGACATGATGCCAGTTTGTCACCTGGAGGCCTATCCCTCCCCTCCCCTCCACTGGGCAGGCAAGGGCTTCACATAGCCACCCAGTGCCCCTGATGCCACCCCACCCACGGCAGCCCAAGCTCTGCTATCGGGACCTTCGCAGTGCCTTGCAGCTGGACCCCCAGCACCTGCAGGCCAAGATGCTGCTTCAGAGGATGGTGGACCAGGCCCAGCAGGCCCGCCGGGAGGCCGGCATCCTAGCAGTGCAGGGCCTGCTGCAGCACGCGCTGCAGCGCATCAACTCTGCTATCGAGAACAACCCTCTGGACCCCAGCCTCTTCCTCTTCCGGTACTGGGGGAGGAGATGACGACCTTGGGTCCTAGGCCTGTCTCCCACAGACTCGCTGTGTGGTCTCAGTTTCCCCCTTGAACCTCTAACAGTTCTCCCTACTTCCTACTGGGGTCACTGCTCCTGGAGGATCAGATAGCATCTTCCCAGTTGTCCTGGAATCCTCCAGCCCCAGGTCTGCAGATTGGTCCCCACTGGGAGGGCTTGCTGTTCGGTGGATGCACATGATTCAGGGCCACTTAACCTCTGTGAGCCTGGGTTCTCTCACCTGAACATTGGTATAAAATGTCTGTCACCTTAATATAGAGGCTGGTAGATACCTGGCCCTCTCGAAAGAGAAGCTAATTTTGAGAAATAAAACATTACCGCTGATGAGCAGGTTATCAGAGTAGCAATCTGGCCAGGTCCACAGGACAAACCTGAGACCTGAGGTAGGGGTCTCGCACCTTCCCAGGTCATGGGTCAGCAGGCCCAGGGAGGGCAGTGGGTTTGCCAGGCCACATGCTGGTCAGGGGGCTTTCTTGTCCCTCATGCCCCTTCCTGCCACCTGCCATGCCCTGCCCCTCAGAGGCACCATGTACCGAAGGCTCCAGGAGTTTGACAGGGCCGTGGAGGACTTCCTGAAGGCACTGGACATGATGTCGGACAGCCAGGAAAACATGGTGCGGCAGGCGCAGCGCCAGCTGCTGCTGGCCTACAACGACTTCGCGGTGCACTGCTACAAGCAGGGCGCCTACCAGGAGGGCGTGCTGCTGCTCAACAAGGTGCTCCGGGAGGAGCAGCACGAGAAGGGCCTCTACATCAACCGCGGTGGTGAGTGGCCCTCAACACCCCGGGGCAGGTTGGTGTGTGAGGCAGGGAGGCCAAGAGGAAGCATTTCATAGTTCCAGTGTCCCAGGGACACGCTTGGGAAATGCTGCCCTAGATGACTGACTGCTCAAGGTCTCAGATCAGGCAGATGGGAAAAGGTGCCCTGCTGGGCACAAAGAAGACAGAGCTTCTATGGTGTCAGCCATCAGTTTCCCCCACCCCAGGAGGCTGGAGCAGGCTGGGCTGGCTCTCCTGGGCACTGGGAGTGGGGCTCACTCAGCTCCCACCCTTGGACTCTAGATTGCTTCTTCCAGCTGGGCAACCTGGCCTTTGCGGAGGCAGACTATCAGCAGGCGCTGGCCCTGAGCCCGCAGGACGAGGGCGCCAACATGCGCATGGGCATGCTGCAGGAGAAGATGGGCTTCTGCGAGGAGAAGCGCAGGTGCCAGTCGGGTCCCCAGGGGGGCAGGGCGGGTAGGAAGCCACCTGCCAGGACTCCTGGGGCAAGCTGCCTTCTCCTAAATGTCAGTTTTATTTTTCAAGTCTTGGCTACAAATACTTCTTTTTTCTTCCTGATCATTATGGTAATGACACTTTTATGGAAAATTTAAATATTCAGTAAGATAGAACTTGAGTGTGAACTATCGTCCGCACACCTTACCTCCCAGCTCTGCTCCCGCTCGGGTGGTAACAACCCCTCCAGACCTTTCCCTAGGCATATGCTAACAGTGAAACTGTTTTTTGAGGGTTTTTTTTTTTTTTTCTTTTTCTTTTTGTAGTGCTGGGGATCAGGCCACTATGTAAGCCAGCCCTCCACCAGGAGCCTCATCCCCAGCCCCAAACTGTCCTATGCCAAGATCATAAAAATACTCACTCACCCTGGGGTTTCATACCAGCATCTAAGTGTTGGGCCCACTAAAGTTGTGGCTGGCAGGAGGAGGAGAGGGCACAGTGGGGGTGCAGAGCCCTTAATCTTCCCCCTGCTCTTCAGTGGGGCCCAGGAGCCACCATCCCCCAGAAGGCGATGCTCATGGCAGTCTGGGGCCCACTGCATCTTGCAGACAGTTCCAGAAGGCAGAGGACCACTTCTCAGCGGCCATTCAGTACAACCCCCGCAGGGCCCAGTACTACCTGTACCGGGCCAAGAGCCGACAGCTCCTGCAGGACATCTTTGGGGCCCGTCAGGATGTTGCCACGGTCCTGCTCCTGAATCCCAAGCAACCAAGGGTAGGCTCCTGTTGGATGAGGCGGGTGGGCAGGCTCTGGAGTCAGCACCCAGATTGCCCTATAGGTACTCCTGTCCCTGAATGAACCCTGCCTGGCTGACAGTGTGCGGCTGTGCTGGAGCACTCCTAAGAGCCTGGCTGTGTTCTGAGCATGCCAACCTGCTATTCCCTTCAACCTCCTGCCTCCCTCCAAGCCAGAGAGTTAACATCACCCCCATCTACAGATGCAGACCGCGGGGCTCAGAGAAGGCTCCCTGGTCCAGGTGCTGCAGCTCAGAGGTCAGACCACCTTCTGTGTGGCTCCAGAAGCTGGCTCGCCATCAGGGCTCCCTGTGGAATGGTCCCTTTCTCACGGTCTTCTGTCCCTTCTGAGTAAAAGGGTCCAGCCCTTTAGAAACAATTTGCAAAACCCCTCTTTAGCCCTGAGAAGGGCCAGGCAGGACTCTGCAAGGCAGGGCAGCACTGGCCTTCCATGACCTGCCCTGGCCCACACCTGGCTCTGGTCACCGCCTTTCCTGACAGCTTCTCCCGCTGATCACCAGCCTCTTCCCGGGCATGTCAGTGGAGGAAGTGCTTCGCAGCCAGGTGGCCCACCTGGCCAGGCTGCAGCTGATGCAGATGGAGAAGAGTGGCCCTATAACCAGAAACCTGCAGGGTGTGGTGGGGTAAGCTTCCAGAGCAGGGCCAGGGGCTGGGACTAGGGACTGCCTGGGGCTCAGATTCCTCTGCCCTGCTGCCTCCTAGGGTCCCCATCCTAGTCTTTGGGGATGGCAGGTGGAGTCAGAAGACTGACCCAGACCCTGGGGCTGTGGCTTGGCAGGATGCTGAGGGAGCGGGAACTCGAGCGAGAGAAGGCCAAGGCCCTGCTGCTGTCATGGAAGGGGCTGGAACAGCCTTCGTTTGGGAGCTCCAAAGAGCCTGAGCCCACAGCCCAGGTCCTGCAGGTAGCGCCAGAAGAGGCTACATCTGCCAAGGAGGAAGAGGAAGCAAAGGAGAAGAAAGAGGTGAGCGGGCCCTCACCAGGGCCTAGGGCTCTTGGAGTCTGGGATGAGGCTGGCTTCTGTGAGATGGTAATGGCGCCAGCAGGGGCTGTCCCTGCAGGGAGGTGGCTAAAGAGGCTGACCTCACAAAGACAGGTCTCACACACCTGGCCTGTACACACCCGCACAAGTTCTGCAGGGTGCCCTGGACACTTGGGCTAGACTTTTCCTATTCTCAAATTTTCTGTTTAAACATTTTGTTGAATGTAAACAGAGAAGCACCTAAGTCATAGGTGAACAGTTGGATAAATTTTCACCAACTAAATACACCACGACACCATTTCCTGGCTCAACACAGAACATATTCCCAGGCTGTCCCCCTTCCAGCCCCACAGTGCCCACATTCTAGGCCTCCTTGCAACCCAGCACAGCCCCCCAGGCTGCCCTGATTCCTGGCACCACAGCCAAGTTTCCCCTTTCCTTTGTGTAAGTGGAAACAGCCGCCTCCCTCTCCGGCTCCTTCCCCTGAACACTGATGTTCCTGTGATGTCCCTGGGCTACTGCGTGGAGCCGACTGCTCCTCTGCCAGCCTGTGATTATCCCACAACTTCTTTTGGCTGCTGACGGACATCAAGTGAAACTGAATCGAATGGCATGGCAGCCCCGGCCAGGCTGGAGTAGGCCAGCGCTCCCTTTTTCTGGCTCGCATTAGAATAAAGGCAAAGCATAAAGCTTCCATCTGCGTCAGGGAAGGTTCCCTCCCTCAGGGGGAGGTTGAGCTGAATCCTGAGGAGCTTAGAGCCAGAGGCAGCCAGGGGTCTGAGGGAGGTGTCTAGCAGGGCTGGAGTCAAACCCAGCTTCTCTCCTTCTCAGCTGAGTGGCCCGGTAGGTTGCTTGGATGCCAGGAGCCTTGGTCTGTGAAATGGTCCTAGCAGGGGACTGTCCTCCTCTGGATGTGCCAGGTGGTCCAGAGGCACTGAGAGGATGAGCCAGGATGACCGTGTGAAGCAGGGAACAGCTCCTCGGCCTCGCCGCGTCAGTTACAGAGGCCTGTCTCCCACTTGACTGTGTTCGTGTTGCAGAGAAAACGGAGGCCAGCAGCCCCTGACGCCGTGCCTGCCCACCTGCCACTCCCCTTCCTGCGGGCTTAGCTGCTCTGTGTTCCCACCCAGCCCCAACCTGATACTGTCTGAGCGCTCAGCTTGGGAGAGCAATCTCTAGAGTGTCCCAGGGCCTGCTGGCCTTCCAAAGGAGTGGTCGTTGGCCCAAGGGCCTCCCAATCTGCAACTGCCCAGCCTGTTTTCTGCCATAGGACACCCAGAAGCTTGCCCCTCACAAGGTGACATCCCTGTCAGAAGGCTACCTCGACCAGACCTCCTCAGGTTCCATCTTCCGCTGTAAGTCCCTGGTGCCCTGCTAGGCCCAGGAGAGCAAAGCAGCACAGTGAGGTGACAGGTTAGATGGGATGTGAATAATAGTGTGACCTTAGGCAAGTGACTCTAAGTGGGAGTAGAAGTCCCACCCTCATAAAGGGCATCGTGAAGACTCAGTGGGGCCGCATCCAGCAGAGAGCAGGACTCAACCCAGGCTCTTTATGTCGCTGCTGCTACTCCTCCATTCCCGTCAGGCCTGTCCTTTTCTCTCTTCCCCCTTGGCCTGTGACTGAACTCTGTTTGTGTCCAAGAGGCTTTGACCCCCAATTCTGCTGGGCACTAGCCTGGAAGGGACCAAAGGGAAAACCTCAGAAGGCTGCTCCCGGAGCTCCTTGGTAGGGGAGTGACAGTGCCGTCCCCTTCCTTTCACTCAGTGCAATCCAGAAATCCGTCCCCTTCCTTTCATTCAGTGTAATCCAGAAATCCCGTGGTGTGCCCCAGGTGCCCTGGACCAGGTCTGTGCCTGACAGCAGTGACAGAGAGGGATGGCACAGTCCTTTCCCTGAGCAGTGAGCCCAAGTCAACAGGCAGGCACAGCCAGAGGGAGTCCAGCAGGCATGAGCACAGTCAGCCTTAGAAGCCAAGACCCCACGACCCAGCTGAAGGGAGCGTAGCATCGGGTGCTGGTGGGAGCGGGCAGGCAAGGGCCCTGCTGGAGCAAAGAGGTCCAGGGATGGGCAGGGACTCAAGTGGCTCATGTCACAGCCCTGGCCCACCTCAGGGCTCGGGTTGTGGAGGAGGCCGGGCTGGTGTGAGTGGGTAGAACTTGGGTTTTGGATGTACAAAGCCACCGGGGTGCCAGTGGGGGAGGCCTGGAAGTCCCTTCCTCCTGGAGCTGCCCAGGGTAGGTGAGGCAGGCCTGATGGCTCTGCGTGGTACACCTTTCCCAGACAGGGTCAAGACCACCTCAGAGTCCACCATGTCCACCATCTGCCGGGAATATAGGAGCAGCTCCACCACCACCGGGACACCCTCCGACTCCTCACTGCAAAAGATTCCGTCCTCAGACTCTGAGAATAACAAGGAGGGCCTGAGCCCGAGCCCTGGCCACAGAAGAACCCTGGAGAGGAGGCAGAGGCCCAGCAAGGCTGAGGCCACCCAGGACCAGATCCAGAGCTCCAGCAAGGACCAAGCTGCCCGAAGTCGAAAGTGTGTCTCCAGAAAGGCAGCAGCTACCCAAGAACAGAGCCAGAAGGCTGGCAAGACAGAGGCCACCCAGGGCCGAAAGCAGAGGCCCAAGACCAAGGCTACCCGGAGCTCAAGGCAGAGACTAAGAAAGACCAAGGCTGCCCGGGACCAGAGCTGGAGACCAAGCAGGGCTGATGTCCCCCGACTGATCCGAAATTCCAGCAAGGTCCAGGTTTCCCAGGATTCCAGTAGTAACATCGACAAAACCATGGTCACTGAGGACCAGAGCAGGACACCTAGTAAGACAGGGGCTGCCCGAAGCTTGACTCAGAGCACAGGCTCGAGTTCCAGCAAGACTGATGTTACCACAGTACTGAGCACAAGGCCCAGCAAAACCAAGACTAGCCCTAGCCCCAGCCAGGGGCCCAGCCAGGGGCCCAGCCAGGCACCCAGCCAGAGCTCCAATGAGACCAAGGCTGCTGAGGACAATGACGCTGTTCCCTGAGGGAGTCAGTGAAGCTCTTGCTTCTAGTGGGAGCAGGGACAGATTCTGCCCCCTACAAGCACCTAGCAAGGCTGCTTCCTTCCAAGGCAGCAAGAAACCTCGACCAACATTCCTCTAGTCCATGGCTAAGTTTATTATACTTGTTCTTTTCTTTTAAAAAATTAAAAACTTGTAAATCCAGGCCCAGGTGGCATCTTGAGTCACTCCACTCATGAAAACTATTAAGTCCCAGCATGAGCTGGGGAAACTGATGTAGGATGAGGTGGGATTATGGTACCAGGGCAAGGGGTGTGAGTAACAGACCCAGAAGGGAAGGACAGCCATGAACCTTGATCCCTGAGTTAGAGTTCACATTAAGAAGGCTCAGGCTGCAGGAGAAAGTCAAGGCTCAGTGAGGTTCCAGGGTGAGCAGGTAGCAGAGGCCAGTTATGAGGCCAGGCCCTTCCCAGCCTCTGCCCTTGGCCTGGCCAACACCCGTCTTCATCTTGACTCTGTGCTTTGGGGCCCACTCTCCTGCAGCCTCTGGACAAGGGTCCCTCTGGCCTTTCCTGCATGAGCTGGCCAGGTAAAGATGCCATCCTCAGGTCAGAGGAAAAGCGCGATTCGAGAGGCCACGGTCTTGCAGCCATTGGAGGAAAAGAGCTGCTCATCTTCGGGGAAGAAGGTCGTGCTGTCCAACACGGCCTGCACCACCTCGTCCTGGGGCTCCAGGCCCAGCTGGGCCAGCTCACTGAGCACACAGTGCCGCACGTGGTGCCGCTGAAGTGGAAGGAAGGGCACCACAGCGTCCAGCAGGCGCTCCTCCACAATGCCCGAGTGCCAGAACCCATCTGCAGGAAGGGCATCAAGGAAGGGACACGGTGCTTATTACAGGGGGAAACCAGCCCCCAGGGTCAGTGGAGGGATATGCCGGTCTCTCAGCCCTCTTCCAGACACAGGCTCAGAGGGGTGTGACTCATTCAGGTCACAGATCTGAGAATGCTAAAGCCTGTGTCAGTGGCAGAACATCAGACCCCAGGGAACCTGGCCCACCCCAGGGAGTCCAGCCCACTGGGTCCGGGCGTGAAGCCACACTGGGGCAGGGCCCCTGAGCAACTCACGGTGTGGGTTGTCCAGTACGGCTTGGGAGATGACTGGCTCCAGCTCCTGCAGGCTGATCTCCTCACGGTCCCTGCGACTGTGCCATGCCTCCAATGCCACCTGGTTGATCTCTTCACCACCAGTGTTGCTAAAATCATGGGGAACCCAAGCTCAGACTCAGGCAGGGACTAGGGTGGGAGTGCACCCTCACTTCCCTGATACCACCTAACAGGGCACAAGTGGGTGTTGACACTCACTCCCCAGCTCTCCTGTCCACAGTGTGGCCCTGTCATAGGCACATGTGCTATACAACTTACTTCACAGAACACTTCTGTGTCCTTAACTGATTCGCCATTTGCAGCCGCTGGTAGGCCAAGGGGCCGCTGACGTGGGCCTGGCTGCTCAGTAGGTGAAAGCTCAGGGAGGTGACACGGTTTTGCCGAGGACATGGCTAGGACCTGAGCTGAGTCTAGAGGACGAGAACTCCAGTCCCATTTTTCCAAGGACTGTGTCCTCCTGTCCAAAAACAAGGGACAAGTCAACATGGCTGGGTTTCCTCAAAGTGACGAGGATCCAAAGACAGAGGCTGGAAGAGCTTTGAGAATGTCAAAGGGGGTGTTAACCACCTTAAATGATGGTGCTACCAGCAAGAGGAGCTTTGGGAAAGCGCCACTGGGCCCTGGAAACAGTGTCCCGCTGGGAGCACAGGCCAAAAGCAGACAGCTGGACATGGGACAAGTGTCCCCTGCTGTGCCCACTGCAAAACCAGCCCTACCTGATGAAGATGAAGATAGCTTTTCGATAGTTTGTCCCATACACAACCCAGGAAGAGCCCAGGAAAGGTCGCAGGACCTCCATCAGGCCTGGAGGCAGCTTGTCCATCTCATCGAAGAGGAAGAGGGAGCGACCACAGGCAGTCAGGTTCCCCTGGACCCAGCTCTTAAGATCGTTCTATGGAGAAAAGACAGGAGTTCCAGGGAGCCAGAGAGCTTCAACCCCAAACTTCTTCCCAAGTCAAGAACAAATCTACTTCCCAGAGAGATATGGTCTCCCAGAGAACACAAGACCATTCTTAAGACTTATGGTGAAAAGGGGGCCCACAGAGGGGCAGAGACTTGCCTAAGGTCACACAGCTGTCTCAACCCAAGGGACTCAACACACAGGAACTCAACCCAAGCCCCTGCCTCCCTGTTGAGGGCTTCTTCCGTGACATCTACTCTTTTTTATAATAGGAGAAGCTCCTTCCCACTCCCTGAACCTGCTCCCAAAGTGTTGACAGCTGAGACAGAATGACCTAGAAAGTGCCTTGCAATCAACATTAGTCAGAGGTAGTGTTGACATGGTGCTTCCTCTGAGCCACAAATTGGGGCTCAGTGTTTTTTTTTTTTTTAATATTTATTTATTTTTTAGTTGTAGGTCAGAATATCTTTATTTTATTTTTATGTGGTGCTGAGGATCGAACCCAGGGCCTCACGCATGCGAGGCAAGCGCTCTCCCACTGAGCTACAGCCCCAGCCCAGGGCTCAGTGTTTTACAGGGAGATGATAATGCAGACTTTCTGGCAAACATCGGTGCTCAATAAGCAATACCTGGAATTGTATAATGCTGTCCCCTTCACAGCAACTCTGGCTGGTAGGTACCATTACTGCTCCCCCATCCAATAGAAGAGAGAACTCCCTGCCAGATAGAATGGCACAGTCCTAAGCTCTGTTCAGGATGGGTTCTGAGGGCTGAAGATCCAGCTGGCTGTGTGACCTGGGACAAGTAACGCCACTTACTGGGCTCAGGACTTATGCCTCAGGGTCTGTCACCCCATGGTGCAGGCCCACGGTCATCCAGGACACATTCAGCCTACCTTGTAGCGCTCGATGTTGCTGGGGTGCGGGAAGTGAATGATGGGGGAGAAGTGGTGCACATGGGGGCTGCGGAGACCACCCTGGAAGAGGTAGCGAGCCAGGAGGGAGCTGACGTAGGACTTGCCAGTGCCTGTCCAGCCATGCAAGGAGAGAACCAGCGGTTTGGTGGGGGCGGGATCCTGCACAAAGGCCTTCAGGGACTTCACCACCAACGCCTTGGCCAGATGCTGCCCCGCCAAGTGCTGGGCCAAGTCACACTCCAGACCTAGGGCCACAGGGCAGTGTCAGAACCAAGGCAGAAGTTCAGAGTGGAAATCATGTCTGGAACTTGGTCTAGGGGACCATATGTTTGGGATGCTTGCCCATGTGTGGACAGGGAATAGGGCCCTTGGGGCGGGTGTCTGCGCCGGCCACCTATCAGCCTGGCTCAGCTCGGCAGCGCCCCCACCAGGCGGTTCTCCAGATTGCGCTAGCCCCGATGAGCGGGAGCTGCCAACCCATTATGCCCCAAGCCCCTATCCATCCTCAATACATGTTTCTCCTTGAGCCGCCAGTCTACTCCATGGAGGCCTAACATGTCCCCGCAGACGTATTAGGACGGCCCCTCTCCATCCTCGCAAACCCTCTGGGACTCCAAAGGGCACCCAAAACCTTCGCTTCAGGTCCGTGCCCCAGGCGCTCCAGCTCCCTCGGAGCTGGGCCCACTTCCGGCCCTGACCGTCCGCAAATCTGCGGGTTCCCGCCTCGGGTTCACAAATGCTCGGCCCTGAGGCAAGCTCCCTGTCCACCCGCTCCTCGCTCCAGGCTCCCTGTCCCCTCACCCGGCAAGTCAGGCCGGAAGTCACATTCGCAGAAGGAGCCGAAGTTGCACCGCAGCGAAGCTAGGTCCCAGGAGGCAGCCGCAGCTGAGAGCAACCCGAGCAGCCCGAGGAGCGAGCCCCAGGGCCGGCAGCCGCGCGTGGCCGCAGCCATCCGGGAGAGGACCAAGCTCTGTCAGGGGCTGCCAACCGCTCGACCTGCGAACTACAGCTCCCGGCGTGCACCGCTCCGCCGAAGCCACGCCCATGGCCTACAACTCCCAGCTCCCCTTCCGCGCGTTTCAAAGGCCCGCCCCGTCGTCTAGCAGCAGGACTGCAAGGTGCCCGCAGGGGGAGCCCGCGAACCGTCCAGTCCGGGTCTGCGGGCCGCGTTTCCATGACCACGGTAACTAGGGGACCATCACGGTAGCTCAGAAAAGAATAAATAAAGGATTATGACCACAAAAGGTGACGTAACAATTATAACAAAAACTTGTGCGGAACCTTACAGCTTGCAAAGCGCCTCTTCCAACCTCTTTTTTTCTTTTATGTGACAAAAGAGGGTTCACTAATAATAGCTTTTGGTGAGCACCTCCGTGTGCCATTACCATCAGGTGTCATACATACGCTATAATATGATAATAGTACCTGCTATACATAGAAATAGTGATATTTCTTTTTTTTTTTTTTTTGGTACTGGGGATTGAACTCAGGGGTACTCAACCGCTGAGCCACATCCCCAGCCCTATTTTTTGTGTTTTATGTAGAGACAGGGTCTCACTGAGTTGCTTAGCGCCTCGCCGTTGCTGAGGCTGGCTTTGAACTCGCGATTCTCCTGTCTCAGCCTCCCTAAGTGCTGGGATTACAAGCGTGAGCCACTACGCCCGGCTGTGATATTTCTTTTTTAAAAAGAATTTTTAGTTATTTATGGACCTTTATTTGTTTATATGCAGTGCTGAGAATCGAACCCAGTGCCTCACACGTGCTAGGCAAGTGCTCTACCACTGAGCTCCAACCCCAGCCAAGAAATGATATTTCTTTTTTTTTTTAATATTTTTTAGCTGTTGATGGACCTTTATTTTTTATTTGTTTATATGTGGTGCTGAGGATCAAACCCAGTGCCTCACGCATGCTAGACAAGTGTTTTACCACTGAGCTACAACCCCAGCCCCACATGATATTTCAATGAGATGCAGGCAAATAGTGTTTTTTTTTTTTTTTGGTACCGGGGATTGAACTCAGGGGCACTCTACCACTGAGCCACATCCCCAGCCCTATTTTGTATTTTATGTAGAGACAGGGTCTCACTGAGTTGCTTAGCGCCTCGCCATTGCTGAGGCTGGCTTTGAACTCGCGATTCTCCTGTCTCAGCCTCCCTGAGTGCTGGGATTACAGGCTTGA